>CATKWJ010001213.1:0-47000 GCA_949825065.1 Odontocerum albicorne
TTATGATGATAATATTTTGTAATCAATTATTTCAGATGCATATGTTAAATAACGATTCTTTGAGCACATTGCTCGTGGTCAAGGAGACAGTAAGGAGAGGTTTGTCGTAACTGGAGGTGTGGAACGATAACGCACAAGATAAATAATCCAAATGTGTTGGGCTGACCAAGTGACTATGAGAAACGCAACTGGACTACTGTTAAAAACTGCCCTTCGAGCCGCGAAGTGCAAGGATGGATGGACAGGAGTCATCAGAAGCTATCATGGGAAAAACGATGCTCAGGCATGAGCTACACGATAAGATGATGATCCAACCATACTGTCCTTGGTCTTCCTCTCATATGCTTTCCACTCATATCTGCACTGTTTACTTGTTTTGTTAGTCATTTTTTGGAATAGATGAATTTGAAATGTGGTACTAGAGAAGAATGCCACGAATCTCATGGACAGCAAAGCGAACAGCTGACAGACTGTTGACAATATGCCTTCGACGAGTCCTCCGATTCTTTAGGCACATTGATCGCGACCAAGGATACATTGTGGAGAGGTTTGCGGTTACTGGAGGTGTGGAAGAACGACGCGCAAGAGGAAAAATCCCCATGCGTTAGACGGACCAAGTGACTGTGACAAACACAAGTGGACAATATTTAACAACTGTCCTCGAACCGCGGAGTGCAGGTATAGATGAAGAGGAGTCGTCAAAGTCTATTATGGGTGTCACGATGCTCTGTCGTGAGCTACACGACAGGATGATGATATAACGAGATCCAAAGCGAGTTTTGGTGTTTTGGAGTCCAGAGTAAACACGAAATTTGCGCAGGGACTCCATATTTACATGACGCTCAGAATATACAATAAGTTTGAATATCAGTTGAGTGATAGTTCACTCGAATGAAAGATTCCTTTCTTCTAGTTCTACTGTTATTGTTTAAAGATTCATCAGTTTATTTTGTTTGCATTTAAAGTTCTTTTGTTAAGTCTGTAATTTATTGAAATAACTCAAAGTATCAAATACCATATCAGCTGGTTGATTGTAAAACATGCTGTATAGCAATACGCCCAACAGACGTACGAGTACTATGTAAATATTCGCTGACTATAAAAAATATTCGCTGACTATACCAAGACATGGTTGATACAGTGACTGAATTTTTTTTATATTTTAAGTTAATAATGTAACATGTTTCATTACCGATTTTCGTTTCATCTCCATCGTCCCTTCCTTTTTCCTTTGATTGATGATATCTCTTTTTTACTGTGTATATTGTTTATGAATATTTTATAGGTAAATAAATATATGATTAATTTTTACAACAATGTATCTTCTTTAATTTTTTTTTATCTGGTTATTTGGAAGATATTGTCGCTTATTAATAATCCCGCCAGATTGTTTTAGAATGAAGTATTAAATAAATTAATTATTAGAAGCTGGATGAAAAATACTTCCTACTCCAATCGGGACATAGTCTTATGGTGGTGATTTCAATACCATTTAAAATCGAAACCGAAACCGTCGGGTGGAAATCAGGCGTCTTTCCAATTAGTCCATGGAGATCGTCCGGAATAAACCCACAGAAAATCATTAATAAATCACAGTAATCCAAAATAAATACGAAGAAAAAGAGCACCCCTCTTTAACAGTAAATACAAATTAACATCAATCAAACGTCCATTAAGTCATTCTAACTGGAGATGCCCTTGTTTATACAGAGTGGCACATCACTCGCGCTCTAGTTTCAAACATTATTAATATTTTAGTTTTATTAATTTTTAATTAATTTACAGACAATTGGCTTGGCTTGGCTTCAGCGATAATCTAATTGGATTATTTGCATCTTACCTAAAAGAAAGATCTCAATACGTAACAATCCGTAACAAGTCTTCTGTGGAATTTATCGCAAGATCTGGTATACCACAAGGATCCAATTTAGGTCCCCTACTATTCCTCATATTAATAGACGACATTCAGAATTCCATAAGTCACTCGACATGTTTATTGTTCGCTGACGACTTGAAAATTTTCAAAAAGATCAATTCACCTCACGACTGTGCACAGTTACAACAGGACCTAGACTCCCTAGTCTCCTGGAGTGAGCAAAATCATCTTCTGTTCAACATTAATAAATGTGTCTGTGTATCTTATAGTCGATCGTTTTCACCGATCCACCATCAGTATACTATACAGGGAGTGGCACTAAACAGAGTTTCTGAATTCAAGGATTTGGGCGTAACCTTCGATGTCCGACTCACGTTCGTTAACCATGTCTCACGTTTGATATCGGACTGTTATAAACTACTCAGTTTTGTAATGAGAATATCAAGAGAATTTAACAGCACCGATATCCTCCGAAACTTATATAATTATCAAATTAGAACCAAATTAGAATATGCATCTACGGTTTGGACTCCTCACCAGCTCAAATATAAAAACAATATAGAACAAATACAAAAAAAAATTCCTCAGATATCTATGGTACAGAACAAAAGGCGATTACCCAAAATATGCTCACCATGCCGAACTTCTCACGGTGTGTAACTATAGAAGCCTCGAAACAAGAAGGCAAGAATCCATTGCGATATTCCTAATAAAGGTTTTCCAAGGTTCCTTTAACTGTCCCGCGATTATAGAAGCACTAAGTTTATATGTACCCAATAAATATATCCGTGCAAGGAATCACCCTCTGTTCTACATACCAACTTACAGGACGAATATCATGGCTAAACACTCAGTCACGCGTGGTATAGAGATATTGAACCAACTGAATGACACGGTTGATATATTCTCGGTACCGTCTAGCAGTATGAGAAGAATCTTGGCTGATATTATTCCTAACGAATAAGCTAACGCTAGAAGCAAACCCTCTTTGTGTAACAGGAGAAATCCGTGCAAAGTGGATAAAAAAAAAATAAAAAAAATTCAGAAGGTATCCTTAAGTTTCATCGAGATAGATAATTTAATACAAAGGAAACCGATGAAAATGGTCGAAGCTTATTTTGTAAATCAAAAGTCAATTATTCGAACACAACGCGCACATTGAGGTAATTTTATTGTTGGATAAAAAATATGAATTATTAGAGAATTATTGCACGTTTTCGATAGCAAGCATCAGTAGTTGACTTACCTCGAGTAGGAAAACTTAAGCAATTGAGTAATTCACTGTATTTTTCAGATGATAAGATGCTTGATCTCCGTGACCAAATGGATAACCTTCGTGGCCTAGTTGGTAAAACACTCGTCTCCCAACCCAGAGATTGCGGGTTCAAATCCCGCTGGAACCAATTTTTTTAAAAGGATTCCAGTCTGGTTTCCACTCAAGGTCTCTTTTACATCCTTCTGGTTGGTTGAAAATGTTTGGCACATGGCAATAAGCCCACCAGGTTTGACTTTATACAACGAAATTGTAATACAGTACATTACGCATCAGACCATAAGACGAGACCGAAATTTAAAAAAATATTAAATTTTTAATGATTACTACAATATCATAACTTGAACCAGCAACACTACACTCAAATAATCTTCACTCGTCTCGGCACTGTCCCTTATCTTATTGCAGTTACTTTTAATGATTACTACAATATCATAACTTGAACCAGCAACACTACACTCAAATAATCTTCACTCGTCTCGGCACTGTCCCTTATCTTATTGCAGTTACTTTTAATGATTACTACAATATCATAACTTGAACCAGCAACACTACACTCAAATAATCTTCACTCGTCTCGGCGCTGTCCCTTATCTTATTGCAGTTACTTTTAATGATTACTACACTATCATAACTTGAACCAGCAACACTACACTCAAATAATCTTCACTCGTCTCGGCACTGTCCCTTATCTTATTGCAGTTACTTTTAATGATTACTACAATATCATAACTTGAACCAGCAACACTACACTCAAATAATCTTCACTCGTCTCGGCACTGTCCCTTATCTTATTGCAGTTACTTTTAATGATTAATACAATATCATAACTTGAACCAGCAACACTACACTCAAATAATCTACACTCGTCTCGGCACTGTCCCTTATCTTATTGCAGTTACTTTTAATGATTACTACAATATCATAACTTGAACCAGCAACACTACACTCAAATAATCTTCACTCGTCTCGGCACTGTCCCTTATCTTATTGCAGTTACTTTTAATGATTAATACAATATCATAACTTGAACCAGCAACACTACACTCAAATAATCTTCACTCGTCTCGGCACTGTCCCTTATCTTATTGCAGTTACTTTTCCTAAAATCGTAAGAAGCAGCGTTGTCACTCTATTCAAATAACTAATTCATCTTCGAAACTATCCAACGCAATACTTATACGCAGGTGTTCAAATTAAATACTTAAATAAGCATAAAAAGAAATGCGTATACAATATTTCCTTTGGTAGTTTCAATGATTTCCTGCAGGGACTTTAACATCGACATGTAGGTAGTGTTGTATAATAAGGAAAAAAAGTACAAGTTCAACAACACAAAGCAAATCCATAAAATTCAATTAATTAATCCCGGCAAGAAACTATTTTTTCACTTTACTCCTGTAAGTAGCTGAAGTCATCCAAAACGAAAATCCAAACAATGCCCATATTGATTACCCAATCTGCGCTGTCTTTAAATGCAAGAGTTGAATAAATAATTAGTTGCAACCACTTCACTACGGAACAAAACCAATTGCCGAGTGGGCCTTCAAGGAACGTGTAGCGTGACAAGCTGAGTTAGTTCTGGACTATTGAAATACGAGCTGACAATCTTAAATATCATAATGTTGTAAAGTCAAACATCTTTCTACTATCTGATAAGGTTGTAAGTTTCATTACTTTCAACGACATATCATAGTTCAGTTATGTTAATGGGATCTTTGATTTGAAATTTACAAATCGTAAAAACCTTCGCTGTTTGGGTTCAATTTTATTAACATGGACATAATAGGTATGAAGATAAATAAAGACAAAACAAAGCTGCTGACTGTAGGCCGAGCGCAACACCAGATGAGAATAGTGATGTCGGGTAAACCACTAAAGAACACCAAGGAGTTTGTCTACCTCGGGAGCAAAATAACATGGGACGGTCGGTCCAAGAGCGAGGTCGACAGCCGTATACATCAGGCTAGACTTGCATTTAATAAAAGGTCGAAAATAATAGAATCAAATAATATAGACCTAAAACTGAGAATACTCCTCATCAAGACCTATGTATGGAGTATCTTGATGTACGGCTGCGAGACATGGTGCCTATCCGAAAGAGATAGACGAAGACTAGAGGCTTTTGAGATGTGGTCCTATAGAAGACTATTAGGAATTTCCTGGAGAGACCGCATCACAAATGAAGAGGTTCTCCAACGAATCGAAGGAGGAAGGCACCTGCTCAGGATCCTGTCCGAAAGGCGTGCAAGATGGATCGGTCATATAATACGACAAGAGGGCCTCTTGCATGCCATAATGGAGGGTATGACCGAGGGGACAAACTCTAGGGGACGCTCACGCCGAGAATACCTGGAGGACCTGTTGGTGGACGTGCGCTGCTCAACATATACAGATTTAAAAAGAGCCGCACAGGACAGGGGGGAATGGAGGAGAAGAGTTGAAATTGCTGCAAACCAGTCTTAGGACTGCAACCACGGAGAGAATAGGGTGACCATATTACTACGTATCACCTACCATCGGACTATAAGGTGCACCTCAATTTAAAGTTGATTTTTTAAGCAAAAAATATGTGTCTTATGATACGAAAAATACGCAAGTTGTTGCAAGAATTGAAATCATAAAATTCATACCAACACTTTATCATAAATAGGATTATGGTAACGCGACATATGAACCATCCTGTAGGATAGAAACCAAATAAAAAAAAGTTTTGATTAAGGGCTATCTCCCGTTCCCCTGTTCGTTGCCGAAGTGGATCAGTTAATTAATGGACAAGGAAATATTTATCTTACCCCCTGACAGGCTGTGGGGATCGGGGGCCCAGTTGTATGATGGATGACTTACCTGCAAAATAAAGAAGTGAACATAATTAAAATGGCCCTTAATACTATTATGCAAGCAAGTAAGATGGAGATGGATCAAGGTGTTGTGTGGACTCTGATAGCGTTGCACTCGTCATTTACTTTCAAGCGTCACTTTAACTTAATTGACTGTTAGAAAGTTAAGTAAATTTGTAACTTTTTCAAAGGGATGTATTTTCAATTTAAATGTTAAATATAAAATTAATAAAGAAAAAAATCAACAAATCGACTTAAAGTTTGTCAAACTCCATATAAGAATATTTAGTATTGAACAGTTATATTTGTAGGATACCTACCTAAATAAATAAATAATTGTCAAAATAAATAATTGAATTGTTAAACACAATTAAATTAAATTAATAATTGTTAAAATGGTAAACATACAGGGTCAATGACCGATGAAGTATTCATAGATTGTCACACGTTATGAACAACAACAATGTTTACTATTTTTAGTATCTGCGACTTGTCTAGCCATCTCCAAATACAAATAAATAACCTACCGCCAATTCATGCGCTAGAGCGAGGCAGAATATGTATCGCGAACTGGTTCACTCATTTGTATAAATTACCCGCACGCCGAGAAATAAACATATTATTATTGTCATTCATTCAACTGTCAAGACTTGTTATTTATTTGCCTGCTGTTCACTTCATCAGCACGTTCTAATAGGACACATGCTACATTGATAACGACCATCGCTATATATTAATTTACTTATTTCTTTGATTCACGACAATATTAAAATAAAATAAAATAAATATTTATAATGAGTCGTTTCGAGAATAGACAGATTAAAAATCGATGTAAAAAAAAATACAAGTTGAGTGTAAAAATAGGATGTTGATGGCTGCGAGCAAAATATTAAAAACTTTCTCCCATCTGCATATGTTTAAAAAAGCATATTTGGTAAGAACACAGCAGAAAACTTACCAAAGAAAGACAGAGCAATGTATTTTACACAACATGAACAAACATTAGCTAACAAGGTAAGTTAATCTAAATACTTTAATTATTGACATAAGTTTACCTTTAAATAACATAAACATAAAATAAAAACCATGGATCAAATAAATATTATTTGCGTATAAACAGTGTTGACGTTTCTGGTATGTGACAATTGTAGATATCCAGAGGTTGATTAATCGGTCGTTGACCCTGCATGTTGATAATATTTTAGGGACGTGGGTACCCTACACTATTTACAGTTAAGGCATTAACATTGTGGAGGCTTAAAGACATTGTAATTTGTTTTATCAAACACTGTTAATTCCACTTTTTGTAACGGTACCGTTACAAAAAGTGGATTAAATAAGTAAGAGTGACAATATTTTTTTGATTTATTTCAATAATTACAATAATCTTTATTTATCACCAATATAATTTAGTTATAAACTACAAGTCAAACTAATGGGTCGAAATTGTGATTAATCCCACGCAGTTGTGATTAAATTATTTACGTAAATTAACAGAATTCTTTAAATCAGAAAACGGATAAAATTTTAACTACAAAAAGGTCAACTATAAAAATAAACTTTTTTGACGTACGACTTTATTTGTACGACGTATCTATTTGTATTATTTACCCCTTTTCACCAGCCAAGCCCCCTCCTTCCGTCTCCCAACGCCCCCATGCGGCTTATATCCCCCCAAGGAAGCGGTAGCGCCCATTTTGGGAATCGATGCTTTCAACTTTAAACCAATAATAAAATATCAAGTGCTTTTTTTTAAAAACTAAAACCATTGCTTTGCTTTGTGGTTTCAATTCCAGTCGGAACACAGATTTTCCATTAAAGCTCCAGCATGGATTTTACTTCAGGCTTGTTGAAAACCTTTTTAGTTGATCGGGAGAGATTGCTACATGGCAATAACTCAACTAGGTTGTGCTGTTTACAATCCAAGAGCAATACAATATGTATGATTGTGGTGTAGGCGGCAAATATACGAGTATTTCAATGTTAATACGCTACAGAACCAGGAATCGCAACTGCAAAACCTCTATCACAGTACCCCACCCTTTTAGATCGATTTGATGGTATACGGTACATTTGGACGTACATTGAATCCTTAACCCTAGGATATACGAGTAGAAGACATAATTATTGCCAGGGTACAGAAGTAGCCACAAATCCACTTATTTTCTAAGCCGTTCTTATAAAAGATTGACAAATTTGTACTCGTAAATATGTACATTTCGCACGTCTACTCTGATTCACCATGTACTCGTATTGCGGTTTATACTCGCAGTACTTGCAATTTATTGACCGTCACCAACGAAAACGCAAATCATACATTCAAGGAAATGAATAACGATTGGTATAGGGAAATACCAGAATACAAAATTCTTAAAAAAATATTTTCACTAAGCTTCAGTTTAAATTACGAAACTTGACAAAATTAAGCAAAATTGACCTATTGAATCGTTTTAATAAACATGTCACAATTTAGTTAAAAAGAAACCAAAGAAAGCACAATAAAATTACGTAATTGAAAGAATATAATGATCAAGATTAAGTAAACAGATTTTTTTTCTAGTGAAGCAAAAAGCTATAATACTTTGAGTATTCTTCACAGAATGAAATGAATGAAAGTATAATACAAGTATTATGATGTAATTCCAAACTTGCAGGTACTGTGTGTGGGTTAACTGAAAATTAAGGATTAACGAATAAGGCAACAGTGACATTTCATGGTTATGCAATCATTTGAATGTTAAACTCGTTGTGACAGTTAACTTTAGGGCTACTCAACCTTTTTTATATGAAAAAAATATTTTATTTCATGTCGCTTTATTTAACAAATTTGGGGAAAATAATTAAAAAAAAAACTAATCAAGAATAAAAATGAATAAAATATATTATTATAACACACCAGTGCTCGTTTGTTACATAAGATTTTAGTTTTAAAACATTAACACTTTTTATTTAAAGACTTAATTTTGTATTATATACATATACGAGTATTATATATCATCACGCCGTGTCACTTACAGGGTAAACAAAGAGAGCGGATCTCCCAACTTAACCATCCAATCACACAACCTTCGCTTTTCCACATTTATACATCTCGTCATAGACAATCTTCTATTATTCATACTTTTTACTTCTTTCAAAATCTGGTCCAATTGGTCCAGCCATGTTTTCCTCATTCTACCTCTTCTACACGCACTTTGCACCTTTGACTTATATAATCACTTGATCATTCTGTTTGTTCTCATTATTCATTCACTGCACATGTTCAAACCATCTTAAAACTCGTTTATTCATTTCACTTCAAATATTTCATCTTTTTTTTATTGATCACATAATTTTGATAATCAACACCTTCGTTGACTTGCTTCAAAAAGCGACATAAAAATATTACATCTCTCTTCAATGACGAAGTGGTTCGACATAAATAATTTTTTTCACACTTTTCATATTATTTTCCTTTCCCACTCTTTGGTGACATTTATGCATTGAGTGTGTTTAAGTGATTTTCTCACGTTAAACCAGTTAAACCAGTGTGCTTTACGTTGTTTGAAAAAGGAATCCATACGAGGAGAAATATGTCTGCTAAGTTAAATTAACGTGTTCCCCGCGGGGAGCACAAACGCCTGTGATCTGACGACAATCCAAGTTTCAAATCACAAATACTTAAAAAAAATGACACAAAACCGGAATAAAAATTGAACTAAAATTTAAAATAATCTTTATTCTAGCGACATCTCTGAAAACCTTGTCAAATAATATATTAGTTTATGAGATATTGTTGAATAAACAGAGCGCCGATTTTTTTTGGTTTCTCAATATTTCCAGCATTAACGACCTGTCGCGCGGATCGAGTCCTGCGATGAGTCTCTCTTAGATAAATAAACATTACTAAGTCTCTCTTACGTAAATAAACATTACTAGTGCTATATGCATTTGATTGGGTGAGTGTCATGAAGCATTGATTTGATCGTAGCATTCCTTTGTTTATTTTACGTAATGTTAAGTTTATCTCCTTTATTTAATGAGTCTCCTTAAGAGTAATGACTATTATTTATTATCAGAAAATAACTTAAGTGTCATGTTTACTTGGTGTTGTAATCAAATATCAGTGGTTCTAAACAAAATATGTGTTTAAACTTAAAAATTAAAAAACGCTGAAATTGTGCCGCGCACAGGATTCGTGGAATTTGATTTTTAACGCGGTGAACAGGTTAAATTGTGTTTTATACACTTTCGTTGTACTCGTATATAGTACAATTTGACGGCGTATTATAACTAACTAGAAATATGTTTAAGAGACCTTGTAAGTGAAGACTAAACTCTAATTCTTCTTCAAAATAATCTGAATCGAATCGAACCCGAAACCTCCGGGCTGGGAGACAAGCGTCTTACCAACTAGGCCACGGAGTTAGTCTATATTGTACATGTAATATATAAATAAACAAAAAGTTAGTTCCCAATTGCTTGTTGATCACGCCTGCAAATCCCATTGTGTACTATACTCGTATTCCCTGTGGATAGGTTCCCGCTCACATTTGCAGCGAAATGTTCAAGAGTGTCCAATTTAAATATTAATATATTCATTATAAAATGTATAGTAGCTTGTGACTTCGCTTACTGAGATAGTCATGATGAATCGGACATTTAGAAAGAATAGGTTTTATACTCCACCCCAAGAGCTCACCCTTCTTATTAAAACACCTTTTGAACTCCTTTAATCCTTCCCTTACGGTGATAAAAATAATACGCGTGCTCCGGTGTTGGGTAGTGAGTACGCAATAAAAAATTAGCGATTTTAAATCGGAAAAATAAGAACATTCATAGATAATCCCCTTAATTAATTATAATTGAAGTTAAAAATTATAATAATTGAGATTTATTTGCTGAAACCATTAAAAAACCATCTGGCACCGCTCACGGAACGGGCGTACGTCTAACCTATTTGCAAGCTTAGAAGCTACTAGCGGCGCGGAATGTCAGTCGCATACCCCGGCGCTTACGCTTATGCTTGCGGCGTTGAGACAATCCAGCTCCTCGCAATTCAGTCTAGTATGCAAGAGTGAGATGCGAATAGTGTCGCGCTTCCCGCATACTATTCACCTATCGTCAAGACGAGGCACTCGCAGCGTTTAAATGCGAATTTGTTTTCGATCTTTACAAAACACCTCGATGTAGTCGATAAATTCTGATTATTATAAATATTATTTTTTAAATCAATGCGTAAATATATTATGGAGGAATACCTAAAATCTTAACCTTGTATTTATTATATTTATAGAGATATTGATGGTTATTAGAAGCAACGTGTAGAAGATACCCAACACAGGGAAGGAAAGGTTAATACATCATAAGTTTTTTGTAGATTGCCATTCACTCGTACTCCAACGTGATTCACCATAGTGGTCTGACATTACATACATCGTCGGGATAGGCAGAGAGGATAGTGTCCAACTATCTTATGACATACATCTTTATATTTCCTACGATTTATCTGACTTTCTACGTTTCCTTCTTTCTAAACACAATCCATTTGACACAATCATACTTTTCTTGGTTTTCCTCTTATGGTATACGACTTCTACTCACATTTGCACTATAAATCTGTTTTTTTAGTATGTCCTCATTCATTCGTTCTACATGCCCAAACCATCTCAGCGTGCTCTTCTTCGTCTTACATAACACACCAACCTTAAGTTCACATATCATATATCCCTAATCACCTCATTCCGTATTCTTTTACATACTATATGTATTTTTCTCAATGTACGCATTTCTACATTTATTCGGCTCAAACCAAAATACTATTGTAGACTGTCGTCTTAACAGATTTTGATACTGTCCGTTTCGAGTATATATGATTTAGTGCCCCGTTGACTTTGTTTCCTATCGTTATATGCCGTTCGATATCTCTCATAACTCTTCAATAATCTAAGAAAATACTACTTAAATAACAGAACTCTTCACCTTGCTCCAATCTTTTATTATTCACTCATATATCGCATTTACTTTTCCTTACACATTTTTCTATCACCAACACTTTGGATTTTGCAACATTCAAGGATACTTGAACTCTGGATATTCATATATCTCTTAAATATGATATTATTCTTTCAACATTTGGTCTTCTCTCTTCTCCTCCAACTTTATTTTTCTCGGTTTATCTTTTCAAAGAGACCACGTCCATCTGACTTTTGTATTGTAACTCATTGTCTTCACATATCCGAACAGAAAACTGTGCGACAGCACATGGGTATAACAAACAGAATATATGCCGCTGGGAGAGATAAGTGACAGACAATCCTGCAATCAGTTAAGCCCCGTTCTGGGTTGAAGTGCTGATTTATCTATCAATTGGGCAGAATTTTCTGAAGGAAAGTTATAAAATAAGAAAAACAGAAGGAGCTGAATGAGAATATGTATGGTTGTGGGGGATACGAATGAAGTTTGTCACGATTTTCCTCTTTATCATATCGAAATTGTTGAACTTCACTAAATAATATCTCTCCAATGCTTGGCGAAGACCGCTGTCGTTCGCCTAGAGCAGTGCTCCGCAACCTTTTCTCACCTACGACACACCAAAATTCTTCCTAGAATTCCGCGGCACACCAAAAGCTAAAATGTATAGGTATTAAATTAGGCATGAGTCTTCAGCGACGCGCATAAGGGTCATTTTTCTTTGTCTATGACTAATTTGGTGCGGCCATGGTGTGTACAAAGCACACTACGAAGTTTTCAACAGTTGGCACCAGGCGCTGGGGGACCATTGAAAAATTATTTAGTTTTAATAATTATTCTATACTACATTTTAAAAAAAAGACAATATTATGAAAAATAATTTGTCATTGTGTATTAAATACATAATGAAAAATTGTAAAATGTCAAATACTCGTACATTGAATTTGACCGCGGCACACCTGTATCCGGCTCACGGCACACCAGTGTGCCACGGCACACCGGTTGCGGAGCACTGGCCTATAGGATGTCGTCAAACTCACATTTAATTGGTCAGCCATCGCACGTGAAGAAGTGGTCGTTGTATTGCACCTCGTCATAGGTGCAGGCAGAGTTGTCCGAGATCTCCCATTTTACTAGGTTGTTCCTAGTCCAACCACCTTTTTACTGAGTGTCCAGGCTCTTTTGTGTACGGTAGTTGAGGATTTCTCTAGAAAGGAAGCACTCCACAGACCTCCACCATTCCTCAGGCATTATTGCGTCCAATTCTGCTCTCCAGGCTGACATGCACTCCACTTCTGGTGAGATAGTCCGACCTACGATGGGACCCATGAATCTTCTTTTATCTCGGGATAGGAAAGTAGACAGGAAATGTTGACGCTATGTTATTTTACCTTAACAGGAAAATGTCGCGATGGTATATTCGACCATTTGTCAGCGATGATAAATAACACTAATATTTAATTTTAAACATTTCGCGATGGAAATGAAAATCCTTGTTACGAAAAATGTCAGGAGTTGTCACGGCGATCCTTTCTGGTGAAAAAGAAACGAGCTGAAAGGCTTCCGTCCTTTCCGGCTGCGGTGGTCGCACAAAGGACGAAAAGTATAATATTAATCGTGAACAGAGAGCGCCGCGACAACCGCAGTCCTATGACGACTTACGGGAGCTTAGGGGAGTTTCAGGACGGCATTCGTTGTTGACATTTTGTTTCAAGTTTGAGCTGGGAAGAGTCATGTTGGAGTGTTTAGTTCAGCATGTTTTTTTTTTGTTTTCAAAAAACGGAACAAAAATAGGCTGACACCATTTTTTTAAATAAGGATTTCGATTGACGATTGATTTTGGATTTGTTTCTGTAAAAAGTTATTCACAATATCGTTGATAACCCCAATATATTAACTCAAATGGTTCCCACACTCCTGCTAGAAACACACGGAACCTTTAACAATTCAAATGTGCTGCTAACAATTTTGCGGTTTCATTAGTCGTAAGAATGCAACAATTGTGTAGCTCGGTGCTTGGTTTGGTGAATATTTTTAAAGCAGATGTAGGAATACCTACCCAGATAAATAAATAAATAAATAATTGTCAAAATGAATAAGTGAATTGTTAAACACAATTGAATTAAATTAATTATTGTTAATAATAAACATACAGGGGCAATGACCGATGAAGAATTCAGGGATTGTTACACGCTACGAACAACAACAATATTTACTATTTTATAGTATCTGCGACTCGCCTAGTCATCTGCAAATATAAATAATTAACCTACCGCCAGTCCATGCGCCAGAGCGAGATAGAATATGTATCGCGAACTGGTTCATTCATTGGTATAAATTGTCCGCACTCTGAGAAATAAACATACTTTTATTGTCATCCATTCAACTGTCAAGACTTATTATTTATCGTCCGTTGTGACTTTCGTTTTTATATATCCGCATTCCTGAGTCTATATTTATCACTACAAATCAAGATCATCATGACTTATCAAGATAAGCAATCCGCTATATTGATGACTCTGAACGAGAAGTAACGCAGAATCAACTAAAACGAGGATAACGATGTCGATATCAAAATCATCAGCACGTCCTAATAGGACACACGCTACATTGATAACGACCATCGCTACACAGATAATATTGAGTTCAGAAGGGCTTTTCTCCAGCATTTCCTTAACCTAACCTTACCAAACTGGGAGATGGGTTATTCCATTTTATTAAAGTATATCTTTGCGATTTGTCCTATATTATCGCCTTAAGATATTATATTTTCAATTTATTTTCATGTTATAAGTCTTGTATTGTTGATTTTTTTTTTTGTAATAAACCATTTTTCATGTTGTACTATGCATTGATATAGTTGAATGCTCGATTGCTGGGACCAAAGAAAATATTGTCTCCCGACAACGCTTTTCGATATGTCCGCGTCATCAATATGGAAATGTTAAGGACTCCTTTACGAATTAACCTGTTCACCGCGTTAAAAATCAAATTCCACGAATCCTGTGCGCGGCACAATTTCAGCGTTTTTTAATTTCTAAGTTTAAACACATATTTTGTTTAGAACCACTGATATTTGATTACAACACCAAGTAAACATGACACTTAAGTAACTTTCTGATTATAAATAATAGTCATTACTCTTAAGGAGAATCATTAAATAAAGGAGATAAACTTAACATTACGTAAAATAAACAAAGGAATGCTACGATCAAATCAATGCTTCATGACACTCACCCAACAAATGCATATAGCACTAGTAATGTTTATTTACGTAAGAGAGACTTAGTAATGTTTATTTACGTAAGAGAGACTCATCGCAGGACTCGATCCGCGAGACAGGTCGTTAATGCTGGAAATATTGAGAAACCAAAAAAATTCGGCGCTCTGTTTATTCAACAATATCTTATAAACTAATAAATTATTTGACAAGGTTTTCAGAGATGTCGCTAGAATAAAGATTACTTTAAATTTTAGTTCAATTTTTATTCCGATTTTGTGTCATTTTTTTTAAGTATTTGTGATTTGAAACTTGGATTGTCGTCAGATCACAGGCGTTTGTGCTCCCCGCGGGGAACAGGTTAATGAAAATATCTTACGCCAGCAATATCTGCCGATTCTAATGCTTGACTATGAAGACGTATGTTATATGAATACAAGAATAACTGGACATAATTCAGCGTATAAAATAGGTGCTGGTAATAAACTTTAAACCTGAAATAAATTTTGATCACACTACTATGAAAACTAGGAAAAACACGCAGTCACTGAAGAGAAATGTAACGGTTTTCAATTGGCTTTTTTAAATCACGTTAATGATGGTAGGTACGAGTTTATTAGTTTATTTTATTCATCCATCAATGTTACACTGTACTCGTATTTCACAACAATATTACAAAAAAGTGAGTAATTCATTCATATTCCTAAATTTAATAAAAAGTCAGTATTTCATTCACATTCCTAAATTTTATAAAAAGTGAGTGTTTCATTCTATTCCAAAATTTCATAAAAAGTGAGTGTTTCATTCTATTCCTAAATTTTATAAAAAGTGAGTGTTTCATTCTATTGCAAAAATTTTTAAAAAGTGAGTGTTTCATTCTATTCCAAAATTTTATAAAAAGTGAGTGTTTCATTCTATTCCAAAATTTTATAAAAAGTGTTTCATTCTATTCCAAAATTTTATAAAAAGTGAGTGTTTCATTCTATTCCAAAATTTTATAAAAAGTGAGTGTTTCATTCATATTCCTAAATTTTATAAATGGCGAGTGTTTCATTCATATTCCTAAATTTTATAAAAAGTGAGTGTTTCATTCTATTCCAAAATTTTATAAAAAGTGAGTGTTTCATTCTATTCCAAAATTTTATAAAAAGTGAGTGTTTCATTCTATTCCAAAATTTTATAAAAAGTGAGTGTTTCATTCATATTCCTAAATTTTATAAATGGCGAGTGTTTCATTCATATTCCTAAATTTTATAAAAAGTGAGTGTTTCATTCTATTCCAAAATTTTATAAAAAGTGAGTGTTTCATTCTATTCCAAAATTTTATAAAAAGTGAGTGTTTCATTCATATTCCTAAATGTTATAAAAAGTGAGTGTTTCATTCATATTCCTAAATGTTATAAAAAGTGAGTGTTTCATTCATATTCCTAAATGTTATAAAAAGTGAGTGTTTCATTCATATTCCTGAATTTTATAAAAACTACAATATTATAACATATGTAATAGGCCCAAATAAAAAGGTACGAGTACAATCACAGAACAATTCAAACAACACAAGTTTACGCGTCAAAATTATAACATTATAGTAGCTGATTATCTTTGCATATAAAAAATAGCATTAAATGAGTTTTAATGTCTTCAGTGTTGTTCAGGTGTTATAAGAAATTGGTGAATGATAATTAGAAAATAATAAGCTTGCGTTAGGCGGAGTACAATAATTAGGTAATATTATAGCGCGCCACGGTTATATGTTATTATATTATATTATAATAATTCGCGGTCTTTGTGACTGTTCCGAGGGGGCGGAAAATGTGTTGTTCAGGGCCGGTTTATTAATTTATTTAACACTTCATTGTAAAAACATGTGAGAACTGTAGGATCATATTTCTCATGTCACGTGCAAATAAAATACTGCTTTGTATAATCAAAGCCCGCCTGAGGCCTTACATTAGCTGGCAGATACCAATAGAACAGGCAGGATTTGTTAAGGAAGAAGGGACGAGAGAACAAATCCTCAATATTCTACAGATGATACATAAGTGCCGTGATTTTTTTTATATAAGCAGTTTTATGTTTTATAGATTATGAAAAAAGAATTTGATTGTGTAAAATGGGAGAAACTGTAGCACGTACTCCTAGAGATGGGAGTACCAGCACACCTTGTGTACCTTTTTAAGTCACTGTACCAACATAGTTCTACAATAGTCAAAGTCAACAAGATCAAGTCCAAACAGTTTAAAGTGCAAAAGGGTGTACAACAAGGGTGCATCATCTTTCTCGAATTGTTTAACCTATAATATTAATATATTATGAAGAGAGCAATTGAAGACTGGGACGGCTGAATTGCTATTGGCAGAAGAATGCAAACAAATCTAAGATATGCAGATAAATAAATAAATACGGGTTTATTGATATCAACAAAGAATGTTCATATATAAATACATTCCGAAATCGCAAATACCATATATGTATCTCAAGATAAGCTGCAGAAAATGCATTTAAGAAAGAAGCTATTAAAACGTCTGGGTTCATCTCAAAACATCCCCCCGGTCGAGATACACCCCGCCAGTATAAGGCGAGCACGGCCGCGAGGACACCAGATGTTTTTCAGACCACACCTTAGAACATGCAGACTAAGAAAAGAAAAACAGAAAATAAATAAATGGCTGAAAAAATAAAAAAGTAATCCAACAAATACCACCTCAAATTAACCGTCAGCAAAAAAAGAGAAAAACTGATAGGAGTCCAAATTTTATAGAAATAAAACCACAAATGGAAAATAATGCTCGCACATACACACCACAATACAAAAGATGAATATAAATGAGTAATATGACGACACGACGTTAATTGCCACATCAGAAGAAATGGCCATGCTCCTTAAAAAGGTTGAACACGAAAGCGAGCTCCTAGGCCTGGAAATCAATATGTCAAAAACTTAGCTTACTATATGATATTCGGTCTAACATAATAGACAGAGGATGCGATAATATAAAGATGTGAGGCTAGGGTGAAAAGAAGAACTGGGATGACAACAAATGCGACGTCAAAGCTGGAAATATACGGAAGAGCAGAACTATCGCCATCACGACGGAAATGCGCCTGGTTAAGTCTCTCGTCTTCGCAGTATTCACGTATGGTGCGGAAACTTGGACTCTGAGAGCAAACGAGAGACGTAGAATATATGAATTTGAAATGTGGTGCTGTTGAAGAATACTACAAATTCCATTTACAAACTGAATGATACGGCATGACACGAAAAAAATCGACATGGTATTGTTGGTGTGGTTGTATATGTTGAGAAACAGTATCTCTCTACATTTCCCAGAAAACAGCACGGCTTACTGAGTGGGCAATCAGCATTCAGCGATTTAGTCTAATATGAAAATTACACATCTCAAGCAATATCTGAAACACAACTAGTAGATACAGTGTACACCGATTTTTGCAAATCCTTTGATAAGGTCTGCCACAGCATATTCTTGTACAAAATGCAGAGTGTGGAACTCAATGTCTAATTTGGTGGCTATTATTAGTGTAGATGTTGTTGAGTTCAGAAAAGTCCTTCTCCAGAACTTCCTCAATCGCAAAGTCTTGCCTAAGGGAGCTGTAATTGTGGTAACATATATAGTAGTATATTGTTATTAACCAAAGTATTTTTTTAAATTTTAATCTGTCCTATAATACCCCATGAGTAAGATTCTTATTTTAATTTTTTTAACTATATTTTATAAGTCCTATAGTGTTGATTCCTTTTTTTTGTGCATTGATGTGTTTAAGTATCATATCTTAACACTTCCCTTACTGTGCTAAAAAATTACGCCAGTTACGGTGTTGGACACTGAGGGTACACTAAAAATGTATGTTTTAAATTAAAATTATGCAAAATCTATTAGTTTTTTTTTTAATTAGCTATAAACATCATTTTATTGTGTAATAAAATGTCGAATAATATAAAATAAGTGTGAGAAATGATAAAATAATAGTTGAAACAGACAAGTGACATTTCTATACGAATATAATTTTCCCACTGCGTCGTTCGGTCTGCGCAACGTTCAGAATGCGCATGACTGAAAAGAGGTCTCCAACCTTTTAACACTTCCCTTACTGTGCTAAAAAATTACGCCAGTAACGGCGTTGGACACTGAGGGTACACTAAACATGTATGTTTCAAATATAAATTATGCAAAATCTGCTAGGTTATTTTTTGTTATTAGCTATAAACATCATTTTATTATGTAATAAAATGTCGAATAATATAAAATAAAGGTAAGAAATGATAAAATAAGAGCTAAAACAGAAAGGCATTTCTATAAGAATATTATTTTTACGCTGCGTCGTTCGGTCTGCGCAACATTCAGAATGCGCATGCGTGATAAGAGATTTCCAGGCTTTTAATTTTTTTTTCATAAAATTATACAATAAAATGTAGCGTGTATTTTTTTGGCAATAAAACCATAATTCGAATAAAGACAATAAATAACATATAAACAAAATATAAAATGAATATATAAATTCAAAAATCAAGGTTTTAGGGCGAGAAATTTATATAGTATAAACAAACACGAAATTCAAAATTATATATAAACAAACACGAAATTCAAATCAATAAAATATATGCAATTTGGAAAATATAAACACTACAGAAAATTTGAAAATAGGACAAACATATCATATAATCAAAGTTTAATCCTGTGGAGAAAGTTATCGCAATTGGGGCATGAAACCACTTTTTTTTTTACTATATTCTACGTACTAAACACGCAGGTGTTTGACAAATATTGCAGAATAGCCTGGTTTTTTTTCTCGAATGTTTTTAATAAAACCCACAACTTCCTCTTTTGAGGACCTCACGGGGTGCCAACAGGGTATTATTTACTAATGTTTCGGATATTGACTCGCCACAATATGTTAAAACTGTATTAAAAGCATCTTGTTGTTGCTATTTTTCCTTTTTAAGATATTGGGCATTGCCAATTCCAAACTTAACTCTCTTCTGAAATGTTTTCGGTGGTATTAATTATTTTGTTTCCACTCTGGATATTTGTCTATCCATAAGAGGTATGCATTCAATGCAGCCATATCTATAATTTCCATAAAAAGACGGAAAGGCCATCTTCTCGTTGACCTTGAGCAAGAGTACTCTCAAGTAATTTGGTCTCCCGTATCTACTCCAATTTTCGTATTATTATAATGATGTATAATTACTATAGTGGCTTTTGTTTTTCTGAATAATCAATTTCTGCATCATTGAATTGAGTGGATAATAATAATACTGCTTTATTTTTTGTGGTACACACGAAACAAGTATTTTATTTTCAGCTACTATGGATTGTTTTCTCTCTAGACGGTATAAATTCAAGTGAGATTACTCTTTTATTTTTTCGAAGCGTGCCAGTTAGAGTTAAACCTTTTAATAAAAGATTATCGGCTAATTTGATGGAGGTAATAAAAATACCTGTGGTTATCCTCCTGTTCGTGCCATACTGCGGTTGAACCATTTCTATAACTACTCAGCTACCTTGATTTATCTCTCTCTACGATTATTTATCATACCAGAATAAGCCTGTAAATTTGTTATGCGTCATATGCCGCCGCAGTCGGCAGCAACCCAGATTTTGATGCCATATTTACCAAGTTTAGACTTCATGTACACGCGAAATGAACAATTCTCTCTAAAGTTTGGCAAACGTTCATCTACAGTTATATTCGAAGATGGAGAATAATTGCTTTTGCACATATCCATAAACATTTTTGAAATCCACTTAATTGGTTCTAATTTATCTGAAAAAACCCTGATATCTCTCTTCTCGGGTTTTTTTATCATCAAAACGAATATGACTGTAAATATAGATGAATCTATCTCGAGACAGAGCTGTTGTGAAAAATGACTGGCAAAAGGGACTTTCACTTATCCACAATTCACTCAAAGAGATAGCTTTCGTGTTCGATTTCTGCCAGGTGCGAGCAATATTCCAATGAATTCATATAACTCGTCTTTTGATATTGGTTGGTTCTTTTCTGAATGAATTCGATTTAAATGACGATTTGTTTCTTAAACATCACTTTTACCACCTCTTCATTTACAAACAGACAACACATATCTTTTATGGAATGTACATTTATACTTGAATTTCTCAGTCCAGAATCTTCGATGAGAATATTTGATACCCGACCGATGCCTCGAAGATTGAGGTGGTACTCGTAATGAACTCCATTCGAATCCATGTTTTGATGTAAATAATATTTCTTCGTCTTCTTCACTCGTCTCCAAATCAGAATATACTTCATCCTGTACCTCGACAAAATCTTCTGATTCTGATATATTGCCTGTCGCCTTAAATTCCAAATCGCTATCATCGCCGTCGATATTTCCCGCCATCTCAATTATTATATTTTTGAAAATGAAATAATAAATAAAATGTACATTTATTATAAAAAGAGTAATGGTACAATATAACATACCAGATAAAAAATGATAATAGAAAAAACATACCAGATAAAAATAAAAAATAACAATCAGGATTATAAAACTGGTGACGATCCCCTGGAACGGGCGCTAAACGAACTGTCAAAAAAGAATGAGTGTTTGACATTTCGTCAATTCGCGATTTAAAATCATTAATTTCTGTTGAATTAACTATGAATGTTTTGTTTCCTAATGACATCATTCAAATCATAGAGGTTTCGATGAGGAATACATAAAGTATGAAGACCCTGCAAGCAGTATATTTCGAGAAATTAAATAAAATATAAGTCATGATCACTCGCTATCCATCACCGTACGGCAAGTGTTAAACAAACTAATATACGTCGTGCATAGTTCGTCACTCAATTTAAAACTAATGCATACTTTGTATTCCCTTATTAAGCTTTCTGTGGTTTCTTTGTTGTTCGTCATCCCTTGGTAAGTTTCCTGCGGTTTTTTTTACCAAACATGTTTTTTTAAACATATGCAGATAACGTAAAAACATAGTCCATCTTCATACACAGCACATATCACATGAAATAGTCCGTCGGACCTGTTTCGGTTTGTTACGCCTTTTCTATGCCCTGAGACCGTAAGCCTCTCACATTACGCGGCCAAATATAACATTTTGACAAATCCAATTTAACATTGTTAGTCTTTCATGAATATTTAATAAATACGAAAATATAATAATTTATAAATTGAATCTTGGGTCAACAACTTGGCGGAAAATTTAATTAACTCCGAGTTCAATTTCATGATTTTGTTTAGTTTGTCTGAATTTTTTTCTTTATAAATACTCAATTTTGAAAGGATATTGTTTATTTTAATCACTTGGTTTTTGGCTTAGTTGGTAAGATACTTGACTTCCGCCCGGGAGCTTTGGGTTCGATTCCCTAAAAAGGGTAAAGGAGTTTGTCAACAAAATTCGCACGTGTTAATACATAAGAATACGCGTACAAGTGTCGTTGTCAACACATGAAATGAAAAACCACGAGTTCCATGCCTACTTAAATGGTTCTTAGCCCGAACGTTGATTACTGAGGTCATGCTCTTCATCATGTCCGCATCGCCCATTCCTATATGTTGAGGTGTACCATACCAATGAATGAAAATGTCTCACTTGTGTAGTCTCAGTTTTAGGTTCGTTTTCAACCTAAGAAAATGTGATCACATAACAGTGTACTGTACACGTATAATAATTTGGTTCATTACATGTCATGAATCGGGAAAAAACTCACTATTGAAATATAAAGAACATTACAACTATGTAGTGGTGGCCATTCTATTGAATACTTTAACATATGTTATATGTGAATGTGTAGAAAAACGTCTTAGGTAAGAAAACTCCACAGAACCTAACAAGGGAAGAGACGAATTACGGAGAAAACTTTGTAGATCTTCCGATATGTGATAGTAATACATTCGGCTTTAGGTGGAGTGCATTGTACGTGTGTTGTGTTCATATATAATCATAAATTTGATGAGGCCTCCGAAAAAGGGTTACCTTCAAGTACTAAAGTACATGTCACTCATATATATATATGACACAGATGCAGGCCATTCCACGCCATAGGATCTGCAACCATATGGGCCCTGTCACAATACACCATTCTATTGGATCGCATACAACACATCGATCAATAAGTCCCGGGACTAACCAACAGATGGCGCCTCTATCAAATCCATACCATTCTCAGTTAGTACTAACCTTTAGAAGTTACGTGTCCTACATTGTGTCATTGAGTTACAGTGGTTTTAGTGACGCTACTTTTGTTATTTTCAAAACAATGGAAAAAAACGAATTTCGTGTGTTGATCATTACTTTTTAATGGGAAAAAATACCGTCCAAACTCAACGATGGCTTGAAAAGTGTTATCCGGGCTCTGCTCCGTCGAAAACAACCATTTGTCGGTGGTATGCTGATTTCAAACGCGGTCGTACAGACACAAATGATGCTGAACGCTTTGGTCGTCCAAGTGAGGCTTTTACATCAGAAAACATAAAAAAATCGCAAAACAAAGTTGCGTGAGATAGCTGACATCCTGAAGATATCATTTGGTAGTGTTTACACTATTTTGCATGAACATTTGGTCATGAAAAAGCTTTTTTCGAAATGGGTGCCGCGTTTGCTCACAATGGAACAGAAACAATAACGCATCGATGATTCAGAGCGCTGTTTGGCACTGTTTACGCGAAATAAGCAGGAGTTTTTGCGTCGGTATGTGACAATGAATGAAACTTGGATCCACCACTATACTCCGGAATCAAATCGGCAGTCAGCTGAGTGGAGATCAGCCGGTGAAAGTCATCTGAAGCTACCGAAAACTCAACAGTCGGCCGGGAAGGTTATGGCCTCCGTATTTTGGGATGCGCATGGTATAATATTCATCGGTCACCTTGAAAAGGGAAAATCTATCAATAGCAAATATTACATAGCGTTATTGAAGCGTTTGAAGGCAGAAATTGCAAAAAAACGTATGAATGAATATGAAGAAGAAAAAAGTTCTCTTTCATCAGGACAATGCACCGTGTCACAAGTCGATGGTAACGATGGCCAAATTGCATGAGTTGAACTTCGAATTGCTTCCACACCCACCGTATTCTCCAGATTTGACACCCAGTGACTATTGGCTATTCGCAGACTTCAAAAAGATGCTCCAGGGAAAGAGATTTTGGCTCCAATAAAGAAGTGATTGCCGAAACTAACGCCTATTTTGAAACCAAAGATAAATCGTTCTACACAGCTGGCATAGAATAGTTAGGAAAACATTGGAATGAATGTATCACTCTTGAAGGAGACTATATTGATGAATAAAGAAGAATTTTGGCAAACAAATGTTGTTTTAGTAGTTAGTCCCGGGACTTATTGATCGATGTGTTATATTTTTCTTTTTTTATGTATGTCGTTGCGACCTCCATTGCTGATTATGTTTAAAGATTAAAAAATGATTGTTGTTTATACGAGTACACATAGTACACAAGATAAACATTTATGTTGCTTAAACGAGATACAAAAGAAAAAAAGTTCTGCAGCTACACGAGTACGTACAATACAAAAAAATGAAAGAAGTAATGCTCTTCGTACGAGTACACACAATAAACATAAAATAAGGTAATGTTGCTCATACGAGTACACGTACTGCACAAAATGAAAACAGTAATATTGTTCACATGAGTATACCCAGTAGTCAAAATGGAAAAAAGCTATGTGGCTCATAGGAATACACACGGTAAACAAAATAAATTAAAATATGGTTTATTATACGAGTATACATATTACACAAAAAAAATAATGTTGCTCATACGAGTACACACAAAAATAAATAAGTTTGCTCATACGAGTCAACACAGTAGACAAAATAAAAAAATGTAATGTAGCTCATACGAATATACACAGCACACAAAATAATTAAAAGTTATGTTGCTCATACAAGAATGATATAATTCATGCATAAACACACGTTAACAATTTTACCAAATTAAATTGTTTATGTGTCAATTCCGCGGGTATAAGTGAACTGTCTCAGAACATGCAGAGAATCTAGTGAGACGGCTGATACAAGACGTTGTCTTATGTAGAAATATGTAAACATTTCAATAAATAACTGTCTCAGAACATGCAGTGAATCTAGTGAGACGGCTGATGCAAGACGTTGTCTTATGTAGAAATATGTAAACATTTCAATAAATAACTCTCTCAGAACATGCAGGGAATCTAGTGAGATGGCTGATACGAGACGTTGTCTTATGTAGAAATATGTAAACATTTCAATAAATAACTCTCTCAGAACATGCAGTGAATCTAGTGAGACGGCTGATACAAGACGTTGTCTTATGTAGAAATATGTAAACATTTCAATAAATAACTGTCTCAGAACATGCAGGGAATCTAGTGAGATGGCTGATACAAGACGTTGTCTTATGTAGAAATATGTAAACATTTCAATAAATAACTGTCTCAGAACATGCAGGGAGTCTAGTGAGATGGCTGATACGAGACGTTATCTTATGTAGAAATATGTAAACATTTCAATAAATAACTGTCTCAGAACATGCAGTGAATCTAGTGAGACGGCTGATACAAGACGTTGTCTTATGTAGAAATATGTAAACTTTTCAATAAATAACTGTCTCAGAACATGCAGGGAATCTAGTGAGATGGCTGATACGAGACGTTGTCTTATGTAGAAATATGTAAACATTTCAATAAATAACTGTCTCAGAACATGCAGGGAATCTAGTGAGACGGCTGATACAAGACGTTGTCTTATGTAGAAATATGTAAACATTTCAATAAATAAATAAACATGTCATTTCGTTTTAAATTTAACTCTCAATCTATTAATATCAACTTGACAATAAATATTTTGTAGGAAAGGAAAACTACACCATTTTACAAGTAAACAGTTTTAACACTATCGTTCGAGTCTGTTTCCTACGCGGTTAAATATTTGTCGTTTTCTTGATTTTTCTTGCAAACTCCAAAGTTTTGCTATCAAAAACTTAATATTTATCTTTTTATATATGATTTTCTTTTTAAACCGAATATCACAGATATGTTCTGTCAATTTATCTAGCAAACTACAATACCAATCATGTAAGAAAATTACATATATGTTCTGTCAATTTATCTAGCAAACTACAATACCAATCATATAAGAAAATTACAGATATATTCTGTCAATTTATCTAGCAAACTACAATACCAATCATGTAAGAAAATTACATATATGTTCTGTCAATTTATCTAGCAAACTACAATACCAATCATGTAAGAAAATTACAGATATGTTCTGTCAATTTATCTAGCAAACTACAATACCAATCATGTAAGAAAATTACAGATATATTCTGTCAATTTATCTAGCAAACTACAATACCAATCATGTAAGAAAATTACATATATGTTCTGTCAATTTATCTAGCAAACTACAATACCAATCATGTAAGAAAATCACAGATATGTTCTGTCAATTTATCTAGCAAACTACAATACCAATCATGTAAGAAAATTAATGTATCGTATATTTTTCAAAAGACCGAATTTATGCCCTTACAATTTTTATTTGAATAATAATAAGAAAATCACATTTCACGTAAGATAAAAGCATTGTATAGATTGTGTGAAAAAACAATGTATGCAAGAATGCGGATTGACATATGTTAATATGCAGTGTTTAGGATGATGAAAGGAATATTGAGATAGTTTGGTCACGTTCAAATAAATCATAATTAAATAAAGAAGAAAATTATATATACGAGTAATAAAAAAGGCATTTTGAGAAACCAAGAAAAACGTCGCTTTATTAAACGACTCACATTGTGAAAGAGAACTTTATAGTGGGAGGGCATGCATGACGAGTTGTAGAGATGTGGTAGAAACAAAATATTGTATGTATAAAACAAAGTAATGATCTGTTTTCTTTGCCTAACCCAATAGGAACATGGTGTGATAGTGGTGATGGTGGTGAAAATCATATTTGTCAAGACGCTTCAAACAGCTCCTTAAAAATGAACGGGGTTGGAACAATGCACATATACGAGTAGGATGTTAATAGTTTGGGATTTAAGAATATGAATTTGAAGTGTTTTTTGTATTTTCTATGAAATTAGTGACTAGTGAATGAGACCACTTCGAAACAGGCCTTGGCTAGTGATGTTGTGGTCTAGATTCACTAAATAGAATGGTTTAGCATTTGTATGTACTTTAAAGTTCATATAACCATTAAAAGATGTAAATTATAAATGTTTTATACATATTTCTTTCCGTCGAAGACCATTAAGATCCTTAAACGCTAGCCTCCCACTCAAGTGATACAGTAATCGACCTGTCGAGTCGGAGGAGAGAGCTCCGCGATATCCGTGCCGAGAGTCTGAAGATGGAGGAGAGTGCTCCGTGATATCCGTGCCGCGAGTCTGAAGATGGAGGAGAGAGCTCCGTGATATCCGTGCCGTGAGTCTGAAGATGGAGGAGAGTGCTCCGCGATATGCGTGTCGAGAGTCTGAAGATGGAAGAGAGAGCTCCGCGATATGCGTGCCGAGAGTCAGAAGATGGAGGAGAGAGCTCCGCGATATCCGTGCCGAGAGTCTGAAGATGGAGGAGAGAGCTCCGCGATATCCGTGCCGAGAGTCTGAAGATGGAGGAGAGAGCTCCGCGATATCCCTGCCGAGAGTCTGAAGATGGAGGAGAGAGCTCCGTGATATCCGTGCCGCGAGTCTGAAGATGGAGGAGAGAGCTCCGCGATATCCGTGCCGAGAGTCTTGAGATGGAGGAGAGAGCTCCGTGATATCCGTGCCGAGAGTCTTGAGATGGAGGAGAGAGCTCCGTGATATCCGTGCCGCAAATCTGAAGATGGAGGAGAGAGCTCCGCGATATGCGTGCCGAGAGTCTGAAGATGGAAGAGAGAGCTCCGCGATATGCGTGCCGAGAGTCAGAAGATGGAGGAGAGAGCTCCGCGATATCCGTGCCGAGAATCTGAAGATGGAGGAGAGAGCTCCGCGATATCCGTGTCAAGCGTCTGAAGATGAAGCTGAATAATATATTTTCATGAAGAATTATCCAACATATATTATTCAAACACTGACATTTTCCGATATTTACAAAAATATCTAATGAAAATTCATTGCGTCCTCTCCCTAAACCTTGCCTTTGATCTGCAAAAGACAAACAAATCACTAGATCATTGGTTCCCAAACCTTTTCGGTTCACGACTCGCTCAGTGTATCATGATTCATCCACGGTACCCAAAGTCAGAACATACCTAACAGTTGCACTTACGTTGGTACGGTCAGCTAAGTAAGGTTAGAAAATAAAGGTAACACGTATTCAAAATTCACAAAAAAGTTTTGTAAGAAGTACATATTTTGAGCAATCATATGATCAAATAAATAAATTGCAATTATTGTACTGTATAACACTTTCGTTGTATACAGTACAACCTGGCGGATTAATTGTCATGTGGCTATATCTTCCAACCAACCAGACGTCGAAGCGGCCTTAAGTAAAAATCAGACTGGACTCCTTTTTTTTCAAATTTGGATTCCAACAGAAATCGAACCCGCAACCTCTGAGTTAAGAGTCAAGCGTCTTATAAACTAGGCCACGGAGGTTTTCGAATTAGTGCGACAAGTTAGTCTCTTGTTCCCATTTTTCCAATTATTAGAATCAAACAACACACCCACCCTCATTTCCTGTTCCACGTTGATTATCGCACAATACTCGTTTTTTTATCACAATAACCGCCGGAAACTCAGCTTCGCAAAACGATGACGTTGCAAATGAAATAAATATTTGCTGAGCTTTACCACTTAGCAGAGGATATTTATATTTTAATGATATTCAAAACACAGTTTCATGCAGCCAAATTTTGCCTATAGCGTATTGTCATTAGTGGTTTGCACAGTGCCCGTTAGATGTCGTTTTATATAATCACATCAGCACTTTGATGGTCCGATTTAAAAACCACATGTCTTTTTTCTGTGATGATATTGAAATATTCCGCGTCGCCCCTGAAAGCTTGGCGTCCTGGGCCACCGCGGCGCATACTTATAGAAACACTGCACTGGACACTCGATCAATTATATTCTCCTTGTTATTATTATAAAGCATAAAGCCTTATAGGATGCCTTCTATTAAATAAATATACTTCTGGACCAGCCGAAGATAATTGGTTTTATAAATAATATCATTCGATATTACGAAAGTTTGATAATTACTTTTGGTTCTGTGTATTTGATCTTGGTATAAATTATTTCTTGTGCAAACACTAATTCTAATAACGTTGGTTTATAACGAGAGTAACTCCATGGATAACACGTCAGCTTGGCAAATATAATATATTACCTCGACATATATTTATCAAGTGAAAAATAACTGAAATACCATGCTATAATTTACTCATGTACGAATACATATATCGTCATACAAAGTGCAAACATCATCTCAGTCTAAGCGACGACCTCCGTGGCCTAATTTGAAAGACTCTTGACTTCCACACAGGGGTTTCAGGATCGATTACCGAGAGTACCTAAATATATATTTAAAAAGAAGTCTAGAAAAAGAGTAGCTATACTCGCACGTATCAAGTAACATACATGTACGAGTGTTGTGTTGTTGACTCTTCATATGCGTTAATGTTACTAACACGTGTAATGAAGAATAGTGGGTTCCATTCCAGTAGTTTTTAGTCCGAAAAATTCTTTATTGGAGTCAAAAATAATATTGTTTCCCGGCCACAGAGAAGTGTACATGTGAAAAGAATGGATAACGCAGGAATTAGGGTGTGGGCTGAAAAACGTTTGATGTCCTCATGACCGGGCTCGCTCTATATTGGTGGGGTGTGTCTAGGCTAGGGGATGTTATGAGATGAGCACATACATTTTGATAGTTTTTCTTTTAAATGTATTTTTTATTATTTATCTTGAGATATATGTGCGATTTAGGAATGCATTTATTGTATATATGTACATATACAAGTACACACCATACCATACCATACCATACCATACCATACCATACCATACCATACCATACCATACCATACCATACCATACCATACCATACCATACCATACCATACCATACCATACCATACCATACCATACCATACCATACCATACCATACCATACCATACCATACCATACCATACCATACCATACCATGCCATGTTGCTATCAATTCACCTATGTTTATTTATATATTGTAATTTGTTTTTATCAAACACTGTTTATTCCACTCTTTATAACGGTGCAAACCTACCGGTTTCAAGGCTTTCACCTTATCATCGGGGGAGAACAAACAAGACGATGAAATATACGATGTACTCCCCTGATGATGAGTTGAATGCCTTGAAACCGGTAGGGTTATATTGTTATAAGGAGTGGAATAAACAGTGTTTGATAAAAACAAATTGCAATGTCTTTATACCTCCACAATGGTTTTTATTATTATTAAACAAAGTAATATATTGTACAAATATTTTTCAAGGCCATACCTATATACACGTTTATTATTTAACTAATCTTATTTATATATTATAATTTATGAACTTAATCTTATTTTCCTACATGTCATTTTATTTTTATTTTTTACAATCATAATATATGATTTCTTAGAAATAATTAACACCTACATACTACTTATAACTAGATAACAATTCTTACAACTAAGTATTTAGCAAGAACAAGTCCACTCGTTCAGGCTACTTGTATTCCATCACATTCACTCAGACTTTGGTCGTCCCAGCTAATAATACATCCACAATGTTAATGCCTTAACTATAGTATAAATAATATATTTTATTTATATTTTTATAAACTTCCTAAATGGTAACGCATGAAATACTTATTGGCAATTGTCTCTCATGAAGATTGCAAAACGATGGAAATGTAGATGACAGTCAACATTTGAAGATATACAGAGCTGATGATAACAGAACATAGATCTAACTTAAGACAAATACAAAAAAACGTTTAATTAAAGTAGAAAATACACCTTGTGAATTATACATTTTTTATAAAAAAAACTAATTAAATAACTTAATCTCAGTAAAAAGGAGACGTCAAAGTGTACAACTTTTCAAAATGCTCTAATGGACGTTTGCTCAATAGTGAAATGCTCTAATGGACGTTTGCTCAATAGTGAAATGCTCTAATGGACGTTTGCTCAATAGTGAAATGCTCTAATGGACGTTTGCTCAATAGTGAAATAGCTTTATCACCTCGCAGACTGTACGAGTAAACAGGTACACAGCTCTTGGAGTCTCAATGACATCCTTTAGCGAGAAAAATAGTTTTAATCCCCGTCTCAAAGGATCTTCTCACTGGAGGCTATTTATACACGAGACTCCATACTCATGGTCAGTGGTGCTATAACATTTATTATAAGCGAGCTATTGTTTAAGATAGTGAACATATAGTACCACTGTAGTTTCAAAGATTCCGGTCTGAACAAATTAGATCGTGTACAGATACTCGTATAAAACATGTCCGTTGTATGGCCAGACGACGTTATTATTAAAATGCTATACCTCTACCTCTACCTCTACCCTCAGTTTTATGTCACATTGTCCATTTTATGTCACCTGTTGGTGGACGTGCGCTGCTCAACATACACAGACTTAAAAAGAGCCGCACAGGACAGGGGGGAATGGAGGAGAAGAGTACAAATTGCTGCAAACCAGTCTTAGGACTGCAACCACGGAAAAGTCCATAAATGGGAAATAATTTACCTAATGATAATTGAACGTTAATTAAACATTCTTGTGTATAGATAATATTTTAATAATTATACAGGTTTTAACATGAATAACATAAAATTATGAGAAAGTTATAAAATAAAAAAGGAGAATTTTAATTTAATGTACAATTTTATATAACACCATTTAAAGAGCCAACTCTCCTCATGAACGGTCGAACACGGGACTCGAACACACTGTTATTAAATAAAATCACGTGTAACAGCTAAAACAGCGCCCGAATGAATTATTCATTACACTTTCTTTGTACCTATATATATAGTTCAACCTTGAGGGACTATTGCCATTTGGCAATTTCTTCCAATGAAACAGAAAGATGATAATTAGACCAGACTGATACATTTTGAAAAAAAAAAACTGGGTTTCAACGGAAGTCGAATGCAACCTTCGTCTTAGAAAACAGACATCTTATCGATTCGGACACGGAGGTCGTCAATGTCATTTCAGTGAAAAACATCTTAAACGTAAGTAACATAAAAAATTGTGAATAAATATTCAAGTCAATTTATTCCAAAGACAATATACGGAATAATTTAGGAATTAAAATTATAATAAAAAAACATATCATCACGGCGTGCCCCTTGTGGGGTAGGCAGATAGAACAGATATCAAAAAATGACGTTCAGGTAAGGGAGGAATGGATAAAAGGATGTGGAAGTGTCAGGAAGTGGACTAATAGAAATTTCGATGTTGGGGAAATTAGTGGGGTGTCAATGCTTGAAAGATGGCGGAATGAAAACATCAGAAAATAATGCATGGATAAAATGAATGTTTTAAGTAAGCTGAAGAAATGAGCTTTAACCCTTCCCTTACGGTGATAAAAATAATACGCGTGTTACGGTGTTGGGTAGTGAGTACGCAATCAAAAATTAACGATTTTAAATCGGAAAAATAAGAACATTCATAGATAATCCCCTTAATTAATTATAATTGAAGTTAAAAATTATAATAATTGAGATATATTTGCTGAAAACATTAAAAAACCATCTGGCACCGCTCACGGAACGGGCGTACGTCTAACCTACACTATTTGCAAGCTTAGAAGCTACTAGCGGCGCGGAATACAGTCGCATACCCCAGCGCTTACGCTTATGCTTGTGACGTTGAGGCAATTCAGGTTCTCGCAATTCAGTCTAGTATGCAAGAGTGAGATGCGAATATAGTGTCGCGCTTCCCGCATACTATTCACCTATCGTCAAGACGAGGCAGAGCCGCGTTTAAATGCGAATTTGTTTTCGATCTTTACGAAACACTTCGATGTAGTCGATAAATTCTGATTATTAATAATATTATTTTTTAAATCAATGCGTAAATATATTATGGAGGAATACCTAAAATCTTAACCTTGTATTTATTATATTTATAGAGATATTGATGGTTATTAGAAGCAACGTGTAGAAGATACCCAACACAGGGAAGGAAAGGTTAAGATGGTTTAGACATATGGAGAGAATGAATGATGTCAGAATGACTAAGCGAATATACAAATGAGAGGTGCAAGGTGTATGTGGAAGAGGTAGACTGAGGAAAAGGTGGCTGGACCAAATGGACCAGATTTTGAAAGAAAATTAGAACTATGAATAAAATAAGATTTCGCATGACAAGGTGTATGAATATGGAGGAGAAGAAAGTTGTGCTCTTGGATATAAAAGTTTGGAGATCTGTTATCTCTGTCTGCGCCGCAAGGGGCCAAGGCTGATGATATGTATGTAAGTATGAATAAATAAGTTGAAAATAAAAAAAAAATAACATACAATTAAATACTTCGCGTTTAAATAGTTGAGCACCTTTGACTGCCTTAGAGTCTAAGTCAAACTGAGAGTAATCGAATGAACTCGTCTGATCCCAGCCTCCGAAATGGCCTCTTAGGGTGGTCGGGGGGTCAGCTACAATATTGCGGGAATATGGGAGATTAGCCTTGTGGGGCCTTTCTAAGGAGCTTACAGCCATATCTGCTTCAGTAAGGTACATACGTAAAGGCTGAATTTCATGGAAATTAGGCTTCTAATGTAGTTTTTTTTTCTTGAACGACCTATAATATAACGAAAGAGGTTTCAGGAATATGTGTAAGATTTTCCGAGTAAAATGTTAGTATCGAATTATCAGAGAATTTCAAGATTTGAATTTTAGACTTATCAAGTCAGTAAAAATAAAATATCTTTCTAGATCGTAGGTTATCTCATTGTAAAAGACTTTTCAAAGGCAAAAAATAATTTAACATGTTGGCAGAGCAACCAATATTGAAGGGGCAATCTGCAATGCTTTTCTCTTAGATAGAAAACAAACTAACTTGCACTTATGATACGAGTATATGGGTTGAGATTATCGGTGTTTTCAGCAAAAAAAATAATTGGATTTATTTTATATTCAAGCGACTTTGAATCTTACTAGCGCTTTTCAGACTGAAGAAATAACGCCTCGAGAATTGTTTATCATCATTGTCAACCAGGGTCGATCCACTGCTGGATAAAGGTCTTCCCAAGTTGACTTCAAATACGAGTAGTTCGGTTTTTACCTCGTTGGTGTCATGTGATGCCGCTATGCTTTCTGATTTCATCTATCCAGCGTACCTTCGGCCTTCTTCTGGGCATCTTTATGCCTTTTGGGTACCAATACATTATTTAGGACGTCCACAGGGAATCTCATATTCTGGCTACGTGTTCTGCCCATTGCCACTTCATTTTTTTTGTACGCATTTATAACGTCTTCTACCTTTGTTATGTTGCGAATCCAGGTGTTTCGTTTACGGACTCTTTTAGTATATCCCAGCATGCATATCTCCATTCTCCTCTGTGCGGTCTGGAGCTTTTGCGTATTCTTTACTGTGAGGGTCCATATCTTACAGCCATACGTCAGTACTGGGAGAATACACTGGTTGTAGACCTTTCGCTTCAAAGATATTGGGACATTACTTTTGAAGATGTTGTTCAAACGTCTAAATGAGCTCCATGCTAGTTTTGTCCTTTGTGCTATTTCTTACAATATGCCACATACAAAGGATATAAGTTGGTTCAAATTCACATATTCCTGTACAAGTTCCAGCGGCTTTCTCTCTAAGATTATTGGTTTTGGGGTAGCAAAGTTGTTCATCATACATTTGGTTTTCGACATATTCATTTTTAAACCAACTTCTTTACTGACCTCTGCCAATTCCCTACAGTTGGGGCTGAAGATCATTCGGGTTTTGTGAGAACATAACGATATCGTCTACAAATCTCAAATGGCTCAGGTATTTTCTATCAATCACCAGGCCTTTATTATCCCATTCCAGTTTACTAAAGACATATTCAAGTGTAACTGAATAGTTTTGGGGAAATAGTATCTCCTTGACGAACTCCCTTACCAATTTGGAAGGTTTCTGAGGATTTGTCGAGGTGCATATTTGCTGGTACATCCTTATAGATGTTATTGAAAAACTGAATGTATGCCATATCAATGCCTTGTGTCTTTAGAGCTTCTAATATGGCAACTTTCTTGACTGAGTCAAAGGCCTTTCCGTAGTCCACAAAGGCCAGTTATAGAGGAAGTTCATATTCCTCACATCGTTCTATTATTTTCCGCAGCACTTAGAATATGATACTTGTACTGAAACCCTTCCTGAATCCAGCTTGTTCTCGTGGTTGGTTCGTTTTATTTTGTATAACTATCATGAACTGGGGTGTTCACAAAATTTGGTATAATTATCATAAACTGGGGTGTTCACTACATTTTGTATTATTATAAAGAACTGAGGTGTTCACTACATTTTGTATAATAATCGTGAACTGGGTTATTCACTACATTTTGTATAATTATCACGAACTGGGGTTTTCACTACATTTTTCGATAGAATTTTGTTTTCTTCAGTTTGGTTTAAAACAATATGATATAAAGAAACTTTTTTATATTTGGTTAAAATTGCTTTTAAAATACGAACATAAATTCAAAACCATAGTGAGAAAAAGTATGTGAGTTATTTTTTTAATGCAATTCAATTCAAAGGACAATTTTTATAAAGAGCCGTTTAGAGAGCGAACTCTCCTCAATAGCGTTCTAACTCGACAACCATCTAATACTAAATACATTAAATCTGGCAGTTATAGCAGCATCCGAGCGAATCATGTGAAACCCTTTCTTTGCGTACGACACAACCTTGTGGGACTACTGCCATGCGGTGATCTCTTACAATCAACCAGAAATATGTTTATGAGGCCTTAAAGAAAATCAGACTGAATTATTTGTTTTATCTGGGTTTCAGTAGCATCCGCAACATCCGGGCTGGAAGATAGGCGTCTTACCAACTTGGCCACGGATGTCGTCAATCTGTGGTGCTGGCAACACATAATCTGTTTAAGAAAATATCCAATTTATGGTTAAAATATCTTATTCTTAGTATATTAATCTAGTAAAAAATATGAGAAACAGAAAACGTTGCACGACTATATGTATGGATATTGAAGAAGATAATGCTGTATACGTAGAGATCTGCCTTTTTTGCATTATGGTATATATTTAGGTCTAATGTTGAGGTCTAGCTATCGGCTGTCGTGGTCTAATGGTTATAATTCACGCCAAGGAAGCCAGCGCCTACTTCGATACCTGGCCACTAAGTTCCGGGCTGGTTTTATTGTGAGACAACTTTACATCTGAATTTATATTTTTCTATAGTTAATGTATTGCGTACTATTTTTTATACTGCTATTAAGAAATAACATTAAACAGTGTTGTAAACATAAAATTCTGCCCAATGAAACGCTGCAGAAGATTTAACCTGCCAATAATCATGAAAATTCAATCTCCTTGCCATCGAAAGAGTTTGATCTGTCTGCTTGCTGAAGTGAAACAGTTTGCACACAATAAACTGATACACACACAGGGGTCTACCATTCATATGATACCATTCATACGATAGTCTATCGCAAGAGTTCCCAAATATTTTTTCGGCCGCAGACCCCTTTACCAAAAACTTTTAAAACCGTCGACACCCTAGTCATTTATTTTCGACTCCGTAGTCATTTACTTTACTTACTCAAATTAATAAGTTTGTACAGTACTCGATATTAAATATTTCCCTAGATATCAAACTTTTCATTTTAATCACTTGTAATTAAGGAGTGAAAAAGATAAAAGGACTACGGATTATGCATTGCATTATCTTGTGCAACATTTAATATTGAAATCTACGCTGACCAAAATTAAAGCCAAAAAATACCGAGTTTTTTTATTATTTTTAACATTAATGAAATAAATATGTAAATTCAAAATAAGTACAAATATTCTTAATTAGGTACTTATTGGAATCATAGATATTTTGAAGAAACAAACACATAGCAGTAGTAAGGGGGTCTATTTTTGATGTCGTCGACTCCCAATTTTTTTTATTGAAACTATTGACCCCTAGAAAAAACGACCCCAGAGGGTCGATATCCACCACTTTGAGAACTCTTGGTCTATCGTATCTAATGCTGAGACAAGATGCTAAAAATAATAAGGCTTATCTGGGATATGCTTTGTATCTGTTACCTCAAGTTTGTGAAATGGTTTTCAAATATTGAAGAAGCTTCATTAATAAATATCTAAAATTTCGATTTGCATATCGATTATATTAGTTTTTATTATTTTCATCCTAAAAAAATCCATCAAAACAAAGAGGTGCCTTAAAATACGTCCATCCAGATCGGCTTACGTGTATTGCCTGACACTTCACCTCTTTCGAAGCCGTTGCCAAACCAGTTTAGAGGCGATCTATGGCTATTATGTTATAAAGACGTTGAGAATCAATCCAACGGTTCCAAGACCTGGAAGAGACCCGAAGGATGGCTCATCCTGAAGTTTTATTTGCGAATATATTGTAGCGAGATGCTTAACTTGATACGTCGTGATGATTTTGATATGTCTTGTATTTAAAATAAATACAAAATTCAGGAATGCGGATAAAAGTGAGAGTAAATAATCAATGAATGGTCGAGTGAATAATAATGTTTATTTGTCGATAAGTAGGTATTTTATAGATGTGCGTGAATGCGCCCGCGATATATACTTTGTCTCACTCCTGCGCGTGCCCTGGTCTCTGCAGACGTTGCTAATAATATAGCGGGTAGGATATTTATTGCCGAAACGGTGAGACAGAGCGATGCGCTCTCCCTCTACCGTGAATGCAGCGTAAATATTATTTGCGTGTACACAGTGTTGACGTTTCTGGTATGTGACAATTGTAGATATCCAGAGGTTGATTCATCGGTCGTTGACCCTGTATGTTGACAATATTTTAGGGACGTGGGTACCCTACAATATTATCTCTAACTGAAAAAGATTGAGGTCCTATTTTATTTACCCTGCAGCCCCACGGGAATTTCGAGAAGTAGTCACAGACATTTGAATCACAATTTGACCTCCGTGACCTAGTTGGCAGCACGTGTCTTTCAGCCCAGGGGCTTCGGGTTCGATTTCTGTTGTTATCCAGATTTTTTCAAATTAAGGATTCCAGTCTGGTTTTATTCAAAGTTGTATTGAACATATTTCTGGTTGGTTGATAAAGATTGCCACTTGGCAATTTACCCACCTGTTTGTACTGTATTAAACGAAAATTAAATACAATATAGGACTATTTGAACTTTCTGATATCGATATCTTCCATATCGCGGTGGAAATATTGAAGATTAAACACTTAAATAAACTTTGCAGGTAAAATTGAGTCACTTTACAGGGAAGCACGAATAACATTGTTTTTGTTGTCATTATACTTAACGTATATTTAGACTTTATATATGTTTTCTTGTTATTTGATGTAATTTGGTTAAACCTGTATCAAATGTTAAATAAAATAAAATAAATAAATACGTATGGAATGAAAAGTTAAATACAGAATTCAACCATTAAAAATACATTTTTATTGATTAATTGATTCTATTGGATAAAGATAATTTATGTATGATCTTTGAATACTTAAAATAAACTTAACATTTAAAATATTTTTTTGGATCAGATGCATTTTGCAAATATACTTCCATTTGTTCTAGAGAATCCGTGGACAGTGGCGTCTTCTCTTTTATAAGAGTTTTCATACCAAGAAGAAAGTGGGAAGTGGGAAGAAAAATGATAGCATATTGGACAGAGAAGCGAGTAGCAGGCGCTGTCGCAATTTCATTTTCTTCACAAGAAGAAGGAACAATAGGGCTATTCAGGGCTGGGAGTGGACTGCCAGCCAGGATTATTCTGAGAACATTTTTAGCAACTATTTACCTCTTATTATTTTTGCACTATATATTTCTTCAAAACAATGGGATAGAGATAGTGTTATAGAAAACATATTTATTATTCTATAACCATACATTTCAATATACTATATGTGTAGTATCACCATTATGCCAAGCTTCTATCGGGATAGGCAGATAGTAAAGATCTGCACTTCATTTCACCTTCATATCTTTCGCGGACCCCCTTGTTATCCAAACACCTCTATTTTGTAAGATATTTCTCTCTTTTGTCTTTCAGAATGGTATTTCTTTGGTAGTGAAATGTTTTCCAAACTTAGTGTATCATATGTTATTGATATTCGAGTAGGTTTTTTTTCACAAAAAATCTTTCAGTATTCATTCTTTCTACGTGCTTAAACCATTGATCATTTTTTCATCATTAACATACCATTTAATTTACATTCAAATAATTTCTAAATTTCCTCATACCGTATATTATCATACATTGTTTTTAACACATTCTGCTTAACATTATCGATACCATAATAAATCGTATTGATGTAGAATTTTATTATATAAAGTAAATATATTTTTTAAAATATTTTTTTGTATCATTAATAACGTTTTTTATATGATAAGTGAAAATATCGGAATAACAAAATTAATCGTTGAGGCACATTTCAATAATCATATAAAACTATATTTCTCATCCCCCGTCATGTTAATAGATTGAAAACCTTTAAGTCGAAAAAATGTTGTTATTCGCTCAAAATGTTCAGAGGTCATAACCCTGGTAAAAAAGATGACACGAACTATTGGTCTACTGTCCCACGGGATAAAGGCGGATGCTGGAGAGAAAACTGCACACTCTCGTCGGAAATGGTTTGTGCAAGAAACTCGCTCAGCTGATAACAAAGTAAAATGGGCATTAAGTTTACCGCAAATGTGGACAGGTTGTCTGAGAAATTGGATTACTTTTTTTTTTATAAATGTAGATAATGGTATACATGTTCAATTGAAAATACTAGGTAAGTCCAGAAAGTAAGTGTATTGAATTTTTGTAGGTTACAATTTTATTTATTTAAACAAAAAAATTACGTGGTTGCCGTAGTACATATGTAAGCTATTTTTCGACATAGTCGTCATTCCTCTCAATGCAGGTGGTGAAGCGGGGTATCAACTTTTTGATGCCTTCCTCGAAGTAGTTTCCCGCCAACCCCTCCGTCCACTTCTCCACCTCCTCCTTTACCTCCTCGTCGGTTGAAAACCTTTTTCCACCCATGTGCAGCTTCAGGGAGGTAAAGAGATCGTAATCTGAAGGTGCTAGGTCAGGGGAATGCGCGGGATGGTTCAGGACATCCCATTTAAACGAAGCGAGCAGTTCCTTCGTGGCGTTGGCCGTGTGTGGTCTGGCATTGTCATGCAGCAGGCAGACTCCCTTTGTCAGCATGCTTCTCCTCTTGTTCTGAATCGTCCTCCGCAATTTTTTTAGGGTCTCACAGTATCTTGCAGAGTTGATGGTCTCCCCTTGAGGCATATATTCAATTAAAATTATGCCTTGACAGTCCCAAAACAATTTCGTCAGTCACAATTGAAGGTCTTCCGCTCCTCTGATCATCATGCACAGACGTACGACCGTTTTTAAACTCGCGACACCACTTGTACACACTCGTACGATTCATATCTTTATCACCATATGCAGTTTTCACCTCATTATAAACCTCAACCGGAGGTTTTCCCTTCCAAACGAAATAACGGATGACGCCGCGTATTACGCACTTGGCGGGAGATTGGATTTACATTTTTTATGAAACGTGTTGTCGCGTCGACACTTCTCAACGTGCTGACCTCAAACCGGTCTCGTTGCGGAGGGGAAGGGTCAGGCTACACGGAAGTGTAGCCAACATGTCGAAAATAAAATCCATCTGGTCGTGAGAGCCTCAGTACACTTACTTTCTGGATACGCCTCGTATATACATTGGGTTTGTATGGAATACCGTCGTCCCTAAATATTGTCAACACACACGGTCAACGACCGACGAAACGAACTTTGGATATGTCCAAAGTTCGCATACCATAACGTAAATATTAATTGCGTGTAAACAATATTGATGTTCTGGTATGCGAACTTTGGACACATCCAAAGTTCGTTTCGTCGGTCGTTGACCGTGCATGTTGACAATATTTAGGGACGACGGTATTCCCTACAGGATAAATGGAAAGTACTTACGTATTTCTCGGATATATATCGTAAGGATATTTTTTGCATTGATTACTTCATTACTCAACTGCTGAATGCATAATATATTATTACGAATGGTAATAGTTTAGCGCATTTTTTTGCCTACTATTTATAAAAAAAAATATTTTAGTATCTTTTTAACGTTAATTTGAATATGGAAAAATTAAATTTGTCTTTTAGCTGCTGAATGCTCTTTTACTGAGGAAAAAATCGACACAAATAAAAAAATATATAAGTACAGTGTATGTCAAATGTGGTTTAAAAGATTTCTTAATGATATAACGATAGCCGAAAAAGATGTTTGCTCTGGAAGGCCGATTACCACTCATCAATATCAACTTAACCTGTTCACCGCGTTAAAAATCAAATTTCACGAATCCTGTGCGCGGCACAATTTCAGCGTTTTTTAATTTCTAAGTTTAAACACATATTTTGTTTAGAACCACTGATATTTGATTACAACACCAAGTAAACATGACACTTAAGTAATTTTTTGATAATAAATAATAGTAATTACTCTTAAGGAGACTCATTAAATAAAGGAGATAAACTTAACATTACGTAAAATAAACAAAGGAATGCTACGATCAAATCAATGCTTCATGACACTCACCCAATCAAATGCATATAGCACTAGTAATGTTTATTTACGTAAGAGAGACTTAGTAATGTTTATTTACGTAAGAGAGACTCATCGCAGGACTCGATCCGCGAGACAGGTCGTTAATGCTGGAAATATTGAGAAACCAAAAAAATTCGGCGCTCTGTTTATTCAACAATATCTCATAAACTAATATATTATTTGACAAGGTTTTCAGAGATATCGCTAGAATAAAGATTATTTTAAATTTAAGTTCAATTTTTATTCCGGTTTTGTGTCATTCTTTTTAAGTATTTGTGATTTGAAACTTGGATTGTCGTCAGATCACAGGCGTTTGTGCTCCCCGCGGGGAACACGTTAAGGCTTCGACCGAGAATAACCAGCATTCTACGATAAAAGAGATTGCTGAGATACTAAAAATATTGACCACCACCGTCCACGAGTGCTTGGCAAAGCTCAGTTACGAGAAACGCTACGAATTTGACCTAAAAAACGAAATTGCTTTTCAGACAACCTGTTACTATGTCCAAAACGAATATATTAATATTTAATATATTTCATCCTTAGTGAATTTTGACTAGACGATACCATCGAGCAAACCACATACTAGTTAATCTCTGTTCAAGTTATTTTACTTGAGAGATTTTTTTGAAGATTTCCTGTAAATTCTAATATCTGTCATTAAATAATTTGTATTTCTTGTTTTTCTTTTCAGGGTTTCGACAACTTCACACGTAAGCTAATTCTTAAAATTATTCCAAGGAATTTATTTCATAAATGGAAAACTAACTTTAATAAAGATTTTTCCATATAGAATTTTTAACACTTGCCTTACTGTGCTAAACAATCCCGGCAGCCACGATGCTGGACGCTAAGTGTCCAGTAAAAAATGTATGTTTTAAATTAAAATTATGCAAAATCTGCTAGCTTATTTTTTGTAATTAGCTATAAAAATCATTTTAGTATGTATTAAAACTTCAAATTATAAAATAAAATATAAGTCCTGGTCCCTCACTATCCATCACAGGGTGGCGTAATAATGAATTACTTCTTTATTTCACTAATGACATTGATCCCCGTGACACGTGTTTCCATCTTCCATCTCGAGGCTTTCTTCATTCTGCCTCAACAAAGCTTCGCAGTAGGAGGGAGAAAATATATTGTAGTTATTAATGTATTTAGTGAAATAAAAAAACTGTTTTATCATTTAATATTCAAATGTGGAGCTCCACAAAGTGAAAATTAAATAAAACCATTGAAAATTTAAGAATTTTTCTTTTGAAGTAGTTAATGTTTACTCAATTAAAAAAATATTTTACTGATTAAAAAATATGATAGAAATAATTCGATTGTATCGAAAAACGATAACTTTTTATCAATAAAATATTAGGAATCTTTGTTAAGTTATAATTTAAGTTAAATAAACCTTTGTCGTTTAGTCGGTAAGACGTTTGACTTCTTTTCGAGGTCTTTGGTTTTTTAGCGTGTGTCCTAGTACGACGTGTTGATGATGATGTTGTTGACATCTCTGCATTCGGTTTGGTCGAATTCTGTGTTCCTTTTCGTTCGGGGTCATCAATTTAGCGGGATGCTTAATTTGATACGTCGTGATGATTTTGATTTGTTTTGTATTTAAAATAAAATACGTCGATTCAGGAATGCGAAAAATTGAGAGTGAATAATCAATAAATAGTAAACAGCGATGAATGGTCAAGTGAATGATAATAAGTGCTCTTTATTTGTCGATAAGTAGGTATATATACAATTTCAGAACGGGGCGCGTGAATGCGTCCGCGGTATATCTTGATCTCACTCCTGTGCGTGTCGAGGTGGTCGCAGACGTTGCCAATGATATAGTGGGTAGAATATTTATTGCCGAAACGGTGAGACAACGCGATGCGTTCTCTTTCTACCGTGGAATGCGACGTAAATATTATTTGCGTGTAAACAATATTGATGTTCTGGTATGTGATCTTTGTACATATTCAAAGGTTGATTCATCGATCGTTGACCGTGCATGTTGACAATATTTACGACGATCACGTCGGTATTCCCTACAGTTTCAATTCCTGATGGAAGCCAAACATCAAAAATACCCCTGTCTGATTTAAGACTGGTTGCAATATCCGCACGCACAAGACTCGCGAATGCTGTTGCCTCGCCACGTATGGTATTATTTCCAATAAGCGTGAAAACGAACTTTAAGTAATGTGCCTATTCTTATAGTTTTTAACTTGAAGGCTTGATTATTGGGTCTTAAGACAATTCTGTGTTTCTGCAACGTTCTTCATAACGTCCGCATCATTAATTCCGATACGTTGAAGTGTACAATACCAATAAATGAAAGAAAGCGAGTGACGATTAATTTTACATATCTTTAAATCAGAGCTTGCATTCCACAGTATTTTTTTAAAGTGACTTAACATATCTAAAAAGACTTTTGGGATGTGGATCTATAGACTTATCCTCAAGATTTCCTGGGTGGGTCGTGTTACAATTGTGGAAATGAAACTGCGAATGTTCGAAAGTTGAAGTACATTTAGTAACATAATGAGGGGCACAATCATCCAGCAAAAAAAGAAATCCAAATAAGGCAGAGAGGTCTGCGCATTTCTTGACTTGAGAACTTGCAAGGACGGGTTGGATATTTTTTTACTGAGTTGTTCAAGATCGCAGCAAGTCAGATTGCCATAATAATGGCCAATCTCTGATAGGAAAATGCCCATTGAGAAGGAAAGAAAAATCCAAAAAGATATTCAATGCAGATCTACAGAATTGTTCAGAGCTGCAGTAAAAAAGATAAAGATTGCCTTGAGACAGCACCTTGAGAAAAGAAGGACCTAAAAGGATCATCAGTGAAGTTTTACTGAATTGTTCCAGGCTGCAGTAAAAACATTAAATATTTTCATAATCGTGGCCGATCTCCGACAACAGGCATCACCTTGACAGAAGAGGAATGTTAAAAGATCTTTAAGTCAGTTCTTCAGAGTTAATCCTGGCTGCAGTAAATAGGATCTTCGACAGGAGATGCCATCTTGAGAAGAAAAGCAGAATCTAAAAAGTTCTTTAAACGAACTATATCTATTGAATTAGAAGCAACAAGCAGTTTGAGTATCGTTCTGGATTTCGAGTTTGTGCCTGTACTATTCGAGAAACTTGATAATAATAAAAATCCTTTTATTTTTAGAAAAACGTGTTAGGAACTGGTGAAATTGTTCTTTGATTGTCTACTGGGTTCTATCCCTTGTTTTGTTTTTCCTCCCCATTTTCCCCGCCCAACGGAAATTTCGTTACGAATCCAACGTACACCATTTCCCCGGTTTATCTTTTTGACAACCTTTTTATCTTTTCTCTTTCTAAGAAGAACATCGTCTACATTTTTTAGACTTTATTGATTTGTCGTTCTATTACTTCTCTTTGTGTTCTTGGGAAATCATTCGAAATCTTCAAAGGAAAAAAACAGTTTTTTACTCAGAATAGAATGTATTGAAAAAAATTAGCAGATTTATTAATTAAGAAAAAAAAATACTAGTAGAAAGCAATCGTTTGATATTATGGAAAGATAAAATGAAATCACATCGGCATCTTCTTTATTGCTAGGCCTCGTAGTCGAGGATCCCAATTGTGTTAAATTGCAAAGCGGAGCTCTGCCGTGGAGTTTATTTTTTTAAGCGGGTGAGTCGTTGCACACCAAGAATAGATATGAACGGAGTCAAAGGTATATTTATGCCTTTGAATACTAGACGGGAGGTTTCAGGTTCATTCTGGTTTCAACTTAAGGCCTCTTGAACATTTTTCTGGTTAGATGGAAGAGATCACCATATTATGTCAATAACCTTGACACGTTATACTATATATAATGAAAGTATAATGCATATCCAAATAAGCCAGATATATGGTGTACCGGACAGGTACAAAGACTGTAGATAGGTGGTTGGTCGCCGCGTTGCGCTCAGAGAATCGAGCTAGCGAATTCCGTAGCGAAGATCCAGCAGAAGAAGAAGAAGAAGAGCAGGGAGAGATTCCTCTCAGGCAGTCGATGTAGGGTAGCGGATCTCAAGTAAAAACACGGTAAAGTCGGTATTACTGAGAATTATATATTTCAAAATCAGGGGGCCCTCTATATTAGTGGTCAGTCGGCCTTCACAAGCGCCCATTGCCCGCGAAATACAACAACTTTCGGGGTTTGGGCCCTGCTTACGCCGACTGAGCCCGGACCTACTCCGATCGCACCGCTTTGCAAGTCACTTATTTCCAGTGCGGTCGCGAATGCGATCGGAGTCAAACAAACGTACATATTTACATATTATATAACACAATACATATTTCCATAGCATAGATTTATAAGAACATACAAGAATTTACATGGAAATATAAGGATTTACATACAAGCATTTTACCTTTTATAGAATTACATGAGTTATATAATAAAGAGTTCATACACAGTTCAATATACAGATCTACACACAATGTCCTTTTCCTTATATCACATACACACACACACGGGTGGCGGCACACGTCCGATACATATGGATATTCTGAAAAGCGTGACCGGGATATGATGTTGTCTTCGACCCCATCGATTAAGCCTTCGTGTTTTGAACCACTGGGCAAGGCACAGAACTCGCAGTTTCCAATCGCCCGTGTTGGCAATTCTACCGCACGTGAAGAAGCAACAACACTCGCACGAGAATAGTGCACGATAAACTCTTTTACAAAATTGTAACTTTTTTATTATTTTCATGTTTTTGTCGGGTACTATCTGGAATCGAACCTGAAAAACCTGAACAGAACTAAATCGTCTTTCCAACTCTGTCACGGAGGTAAGCAATGTATGGTAGATAAATGAATTATCGGATAAGAAGTATCTACTTATTGCAGATGGATATTATAAGTAGATTAAAAAAAGAGAGATGATATGATTTGATCTCATTTAGAATGAGAGAGAAAGGCTTGGAGAAAGTAAATTAATGTCTGAAACGATTGGAGATTATTTTAAAAGTGCTATGAAGTTATAAAAATCTCCCTTACGAATGCTGTAGCACATTGATTATTCAATCGGAATCCCATATTTAATTGTTTTACACTTTCGT
>CATKWJ010001214.1:0-37173 GCA_949825065.1 Odontocerum albicorne
ATATATATATATATATATATATATATATATATATATATATATATATATATATATATATATATATATATATATATATATATATATATATATATATATATATATATATATATATATATATATATATATATATATATATATATATATATATATATATATATATATATATATATATATATATATATATATATATATATATATACATATATATATATATATATATATATATATATATATATATATATATATATATATATATATATATATATATATATATATTTATGTTTATGTAGTATATATATATTTTTTTATGTCTCTTTATATTGAATTTTTAAAAAATGCCTGTTTAGTTTTTTTTGTTGTTTTATGTATGTATATGTTTTTATGATGCTTGGACAAATGGTATAACCCACATTTTTGAGAAATTTGATGAGATTTATATTTTCATCATAAAAGTTATATTACGAACATAAAGGTTATGCTACTATAATATAACACAAATGTAATAAGAAGTGCACTTATGTGACACGCATAAGAATTCTTATTTATGTCTGTCGTTATACAAGTACTACGAGTATAATAATATTTTTTGTTCAAAATACGATTACTTATAACTATTCATTTACTCATTAAATTTTAGAAACAAGGCGTCAAATTCAGAATTTGCCAAGGACACCAAAAATCTAGTTCACCTCTGATTCTAGATATTCTAACAAAATATAAGTTTGTGCATCTGGAAAAATTGATGAACAAAAGACAAACAAAATAAATATATTGCAAATGTGAGTGGTAGAGAGAGAGAGAGAAGCCAAAGAAAGTATAGTAAGATCAAGTTAATGAAATTTAGAAACCTAGAAAGTCTAAAAATCGTAAGAGTTGCATGATAAGCTGTATGGATGTAGAAAAGGCGAAGGATTCGTATCGAGGTAGAAAAGTCTGGCGCTTTATCCTCTCTACCTACCCCGTCAAGCAGATGACGTGATGGTATGTGCGTTATATTAGTTTTTTATATTTTTTAAATGGCTTGTTACATAAATAATTAAAATCAATATGTAAAAAGTATTTTTTCTTTATTTATCTACATATTGAAGACATTACTGTGTTATTTGAAGTTGAACAAAATTGACTATAACATAACAAAATTTATTTTATATATTTACCACATATCATATGACAAGAATTTTATAAATTCATAATTTGTGAAAAACAACTGGTAATTTAATATGGGCATACAATTGGTATGGATCTGGGTTTCTTGCCTTTTATTTGTCGTGTTCCCAGTAAACTAGGAGTTTGCCCGTATCTTACTGAGCAAAATGAAGCAAAAGTAACAGATTTACTATTATCCATTTCCAAAATTCAATTCAAAATATTTTTTAAACTTGAGTACGGATGTGTTCCAATACATTGAAACAAATACTTGACTTGTGTATTACATGCTGGTTAAACATTTCGACTTTCTTACAAGAAATCATCGACTTCCCTAAAAAAACTATTAATCAAACTTTTATACAAATTTTCCTCTCAAGCCTTAAATATTTTTTTTCATATGGGATTATCATGTAATATTTGCAGCAGTTAAGAAGTACCTTAAAATGCCCGATACTTCTAAAGTTTTATCAATACAGAATATATAATACTTTAAATGTCACATATTTTATATACATTTGATTACTGCGTGAGATAGATTCATAAAAATGCATACGTACAAATAGGTATACGTGAAGGGTTCAAATGCGGCCACTTTATATGTATGACAATATGTAACCTTTACTGATATGAAGGCCGTAATAGCTTATATGTCTTTATCGTTTCCATTCTCCTTCATAAGAAAATTGCCTCTAAGTAGGAGCAGAAGGTGGGATTGTTCCGGAAGGGTTGGGGGGCAGAGCAAGGTACGCGCAGTGCACAGGAATGGCTCATTTTCCTCTTGACCACGTGTCGGATAGAAAAAAGTAAAGTATATATGGTATACATCTTAAGAAAATATATTGATTTATTTGTTCTAGAAGGTATATATAAAATATTTCTGGCAAAAATGTGAACAGTTTAGAAGCCAGCGTAACTTGTTAATTTAATGCGTGTTTTTCTACTTAAAAATGCATTTTTATTTATTTATTCGTATGGTATCCCTCAACGCATCTAATTTGTTGTTTCAAATATATTGAAGATACAATATTATTTACGTTCGGCCCCATTCATCACGCCTTGGCTTAGAATCACTTTGATAAGGCGCATAACTCGAGGTTACCACGTTTTGACAACACTATCCCACATGTGAGTAGTAAATAACATTAGCATACGTCTAGCGCTTGTGAGTATAGGTTTCAAACAATTTTTTTTGTGTACCATTGAGAATCGAACCCAAAACTGTCAGGTGGAAGTCAAGCGTCTGAAAAACTAGACCACGAAAGTTATCAAAATAATTTTAAACGATGCCTTGCAACTCGCAAGTGTCTCTGCAATTTAGTTATCATACGATACTTGTCAGGTTTAACAGAGAAATCGACAATTTTCGTTTGATTCTACTTAGACCTAATTGAATATGTTTTGTTTTTTTTTAACCTGGCTGTTTATTGCCATGTGGCAATCTCTTCCAACCAACCAGAAATATGTTTTAAAGGCCCTAAGTGTTAACCTGACTGGAATCCTATTAAAAAAAATCTGGGTTCCAGCGGGGATCGAACCCGCAACTTCCGGATCGGCAGACAAGTGTCTTACCAACAGGTCACGGAGGTCGTTTTTTTCCTAATATGAAAGAAAAATATGTTTTACTTTGGGAAATTTATTACTATTCCCCATATGTCCAAACATTTTTTACTATATATTTCCCATATGTCCAAACATTTCTAAAAAAATGTATAATTTTATTTTGAAATTTGTGTTTCAGTAAAAATTAAAACAGAAATTGTTTTTTTAACGTTGGCTTAAGTAGCATCTTTCATTTTTATGTCATATATAGTTTATGCCATCTTAACTAAAAAGGGGTTGTGCATGTTCTAAATTTAACGTATTGTCAACGTCTTTCGAAAACAAAAATGATTTATTTATTCATTTATTTTACATTTGATACTAGTTTGACCCAAATACATAATAAAAAAAACAAGACAAAAAAAATAATATGAAAAGTGTAAATATAATACAATGACAACAGAAACAATGTATTTAATTTATCAATTTTCCATATCGACCTAAAAAATAAGGTCAAATAATGCAATCAAACAATAAAATTAAAGATTTCAAAAATATTTCCTGTATGAAACATAGCATTGTGTCACACGGCTTATGATTCCGTTCTAACCAAATAAATAAACAATATTCATATATATTCTAAACTTTTTTTTAATATTTTCTCATATACGAGTAGTTTAAAAAAATTAATCATTCATAATATAGATAAAAAAAAATTTAAAACATCAAAAAATATATTTAAAGTGTACCAAATACACTTACCAATTTCAATATCTCCACTGGTCAGTGTCTGCAAAGGCAGGCTGAATGTAGAGAGAGGGTCTGAGGAAGAATAGTGACCCGGGGAGACGAAGAGGTCTGGGGGTGGGATGGGAAGGGCTGAAGGAGCCGGACCATCCAGATTGCCTTTCCCCTAACAGCCCTATATGAACGGCCGCTACGTTAAGACACAATTTTCTTTCTAATAAACTTCTATTTCCTTTTCTACGTCATCTTACCGTGTTTCCATTATATTTATAATTGAAATATTTTTCATTTCCAAGTATCATCCCTCATGGAAAGTACTAATTAAAAATTGAAAAAAAATGTTATTCTGAAAATTCACATATTATACATGTTGAGGTAATTGAAAAATAAATACATGAAAGAGAAATGCTAACGAAAGTTCTTTGCTCATCTCATAATATTCTGATGAGATATACCCCTACCAATAGGAGAGCGAGCCTGACCGCGAGGATGCCAAATGTTTTTTTCAGCCTACACCCTTGTATACGGAAACTACAATATATTGCAAAAAATAAATGATAATAAATAAGCAGGTGATACAATTATAAAAAAAAGTTAATAATAAAATTATAAAAACATTTTTTTAAACATAAACGCATACATATGGTACATATTCAACGACAGTTTTGACAGAAGAGAGAAATAAATTGGAAGACATTTTTACTGAGAGTTATCAAATCACACGAGTGACTGTAGCTCAGATTAAAGCTGTTGTAATTATTTTTAATGAATTTTACATAATTTTACATCACGCTTTTTCCCTATCAGGGTAGGCAAAGAGGACAGAACGCCAGAGTTTCCCACCTCGACACACATTATTTGCACCTGCTGCCTCCATACATCTGCCCATACAGCTTATCGATTTTTCTGACTCTCGACCTTTTTCTTTCAAAATATTATTCAATTGATCCAATCATAATTTCCTAGACCTTCTTCTTCGACATCTTCCATTCACATTAGGACTTTATATCTGTTTTGTTAATATTTCTATGTGAAATTTGTGGGTGGGTGTAAATCAGCTATTTCCCTTTTTATAACATTTAACTATGGTATATTTACTATTTATTATCATTCAATTGACTTCATGAGTATGTACAATTTATTGAGCTATATTAAATTGTCCGGTTACATTTTTTGATGAGGTAACCTGGGAGGGATGTCTGATCCTAATGAATCCTTGAAACACTCATTGTAGGTGGACAAAATCTATATTATTTTTCAACTGTGCCAACTAACGATAGTAGCGGCTTAAATGCCACGAAGATTAACCAATGGACAACCAATTGACATTATCGTCAACCAATCAATAAAAACGGGATGAGTCAGTGGACTGATTTGAATGTCAAACTGACCTCAAGAATCGGACTAACAATATCAATGATTAATTACTTATAAATAATGATTAAATGTATATTTTTCATTTTCATTACATGAGGTGCATGAGCGTGCGGTAACGCATTGGACTTACGTGCAGAAGGTCGTCAGATACTCCCCTCGAATACTGTGCTACTCCCCTCGAATAACGAAACATTTTTCCGGGTAGTATTCCGAGATACGAGTATAAAGATACGTTTGTCTGTGATACTGATAACTTACAGTACAGATTTTGATGAAACCCGTATTATTTAATTATACGAAGAAAAAAATACAGAGCATACAATTTGGTGTATCTATTCTCTAAATACTTGCTGTACGATTATTCCGTTGTTACTTTTGTTGTTCTTTCAGTTGTGTATTGAAGTATCGATTTAAAAACCAAATGATTACTTAAAAGAGTGAATTCGCGTAAATGGAAACCACGTAACATACATACATGGAGACATTACTGTGATCAAAACGAAATTTAAAAACTTCATCACAATTGGATGTAGCCTGGAAACAAAAGCAGTAAATACTCTGATGAGCATGTCTTCCAACTCCTCAAAATCAAAACCGATATAAGACTTTATTTAATGATACCCCAAAATACCAAGACCAGGAATGTCAAAGATCAAAACTAGCGGCATTTTGCTTCCATATATAGATTATACACTTTTCTTATTATTGAGCCACGTTAATCGATGTTGGTGATACGAGTATCCGAATGAAATGCTTCTAGATTATGAGCCAGATATAACATTACGCCTTCTAAACGCATTGCACTCCAGTTCTAGACTTAATGTTACAAAGCCAAAACGTTTGTCTTCATCCCAGCAAAATGACTGCAACTGCCATCTTCCTAAATTATTTATGAACCCTGTTTTTTCCCCTATAATCATGAGGCGATTCCCATTAACGTAAAATATATTTTAATTTTATTATGTTTCGGGATTTACTCTTCTCTCGGTGATCTCTAAAGCATCCTAATTTTTTAAATTATGATTATTGTTATGATTACACCTCCTAAGCCTTTTCCTTATTATTTATTATCTACTTTCATTATTATTACACCTCCTTGTAACTTCCCTTTGATGATGTATAATAGTATAAATAGGCCAAAACCCATACGATGGTTGTCACCAAAGAAAGAGTACGAGAATTGAATTTTGAATACAAGAGAGCGAGAGAGGAATACTTAGATTCTCTCCGAAAGTAATTCGAAATTTGAATCTCGGTGGGTCCGTGATACTGAACGAATTTTAAATACCTAGCTAACAATTTTTGAACCGGTGTAAAAGGGGACGATGTATAAGTGATATATATATATATATATATATATATATATATATATATATATATATATATATATATATATATATACAAATTTTACATTTATGAATATATATTTTCATAAATGTAGAATTTGTTTCACTTCTGTGAATATTTCACGGATTGCAACTAGTATATCTTTATTTATTTATTTACAAAAATATACGACACTTAAGTGTCATTAACATAGCACAGAAACAATTAAAAAAAAAAAAATAACCTATCAATATCCTCCTAAATAGCCTACCATTTAGGATACATATAATATATTTTTCAAGACAAGATACTAAATATGCCAATGTAATTATAAAAGTTAATCAACAATAGAAGACTTATAAAATATAACTTAAAAATTCTAAATAATGTGTCTCTCAAGGGTCTATTATGGGACCAATAACAAAAATAAATGATTCAAGATGAAATACAATAGTATAACCGTCACCCAGACTACTATAGACCTTAGATTAAAGAAATATTGGGGAACGACCCTCCTGAGCTCGACAAAATATAAATTATAAAAATCCACCAAACTAGACATGGAGTTGACCAATACCGTTGTATTCTCACGATTGATGAATTACAACGTGAAACTGTCGTTAACTATTTGCTACTGGTACATTTGAATTGTAAAAGTTTTTTTTGTGTTTCTAGTAGGAGTATGAAAACCTATTTTTATTCTGCAAAAGATCACACTTTTCATGCGACACATGCCGCAAGTTTGATACATTGCGAAGTTTGATATTACGGAACCATTTATAAGACTAACACATCATCACGACGTATTCCTATGGCCATCTTTTGCCTCAATAACAACCCTTCATGTCTCCTCATACAACATATTCGGTTTCTTTGGCTGCTAAACTTTCTTTATTTTAAAATTTGATTTGCTTGATCCAATCATATTTTCCTCTGCCTTCCTATAACTCGACTCCCTCTCACGATGTGTATTGAAATAGAAAAGTCTGGCGCTCTTTTCCTATCTCGATAGGGACATGACATGATGGCATGTATGTATGTATGAGTTTTTTTTTTTAATCATTTCAGTGCCTTTTTATTTTGCCGAAAATATATTAAAATACAAATATTGATATAACATCTAATGAATAAGTTGAAGTTTCTTAATTTATAAAAAAAATACAAAAAGTTCTAACGACATAAAAAAAATGCTGCAATTATACGAGTGCATGTTACTCATACACGTAGTTATTATACCGTGAGCCACATATTGAGCGCTGCTGAGGCAAGAAACAGTCGGAAGAGGAAATCCCAGGATATCGAAATGGATATTATGCGGTTATGTGAGTGGGAAACTTATATAGGCTGGTCCTCGCTCCACAATACTGCTGATGCTGCACCAAGTTATGCCATCAAAGAAATGTGGTGCAGCTGAGAAATGGAAATTGCCTTCCTCTACTCAGATTGAATCGAGTAATATTTGCTCAATAAATTCTAAATAACATTCCAATAACCTGCCACTATAACACACTCTTATCAATACATTATTGTTGGAAAAAATGTTCATATCTTTTGCCCATTAACTAGAGTCAGGGACACGAAAAAATCATTTATCGCGATGGAAAAATACAATGTGTTAAATTTACCTATAACCTAATCAGGGGTCAAAAAATTATTCGATATGACGGGAAAACATAACCTTTGTCCATTAACTAGGGTAAGGGGCTCGAAAAAAATATTCGAAGTGATGGAAAAATATATAACCTTTTCTTGTTACCTACAGTCCGTGGCTCTAAAAATATATTCGATATGATAGAAAAATACAACCTCTGCCCATTAATTAGGGTTCTAAAATATGCCTTGGGATTTTTTAACCTTTACCCCATACCTCTTAATTTTTCATACTGCGTCATTACAAAATCTACAATGCATTTATGGTAATATTTTATTATAAAAAACGTCATATGTGTTATAGACAATCTCCGTGCCCTAACTGGTAAGATGCTTGCCTTCTAGCCTAGGCTATCGGCTCAATCCCCGTTAGTATCCAATTTATTTTAGATGGATTGACTTAAGACATCTTTAAGAATTTCTTTCTGGTTAGTTGAAGATATTACACCACGTGGCAACCCCACGTGGTAAAATACAATGCAATATTTATTTTCCAGTCTACTGATTTTACTACAGTCATATATTTGATATTCGAGTCAAAAGTTTGCTTTTTCCGTCGTTTTTAAAGAATCATACGAATTTCTTTATAATCTTAGTATATTGAAAATATTTTGCATAAATTTACTTCACTGAAAAGTTAAACCTAATAATCGCCACAGAATTGCTTTTTTATTGATTTAAAATTATACACGTACATTTGTTTTTTTCAAAATTGTAACTTAAAAACCAATGTAAATTGTAAACAGCTCAGTATTTCATTTTTAGCTTAAAAACATCCATTTGAGTAAAATCTATTAGCATTAGTAACAAATTACCATCAGATCGAATTTCAATGTGCATAAAAATTCATTCGAAAAACCACAAATAATTATCCCGCTATATTAATTAATTCATTACATAAAATCCATTGCTTATACATCTCTATATTTTTCCGGTCCAAATCGTTTAATCCCTTTAAAATTCCCGCTCTTTTACGGATTGCAACACTATGCCACGGTTGGCGGCTGGTGTGCCAACAAAATGGCGGATTCTATAGATGCGCACATCTGTCCGATGCGATGGCCGCCTGCCTGTTCACGTTATTAATTATTCATTGAATCAAGCGAAATCAAAACCAATTTCACGCTTCTTTGCACGTTCACATTTCATCCACTTACATCTATACTATATTTCCTATCATTTTGCGTATCAGCAAGCCCTAATAAATTGCAAATATCATAGCGAAACTGAATTTTTCTGTAGGTATCAAAAATAGAGATTATCATTGATACTACCTTTACATCAATATATTTGCATACTTTTCATATATAAAGAATCATTTTAATATCGTACATTTCACGTTAAAGAAAATTCTTTTTTATTGTTAAATCATTACTACAATATATTAAGAAAATGAGTTGCGAAAGACTTACGAATATTTACGTCAGAAATTAATGGAGAGCGAGAATGAAGTATACCGAGAAAGGACTCAAAAAAGATAGCAGGAAACTTTTGAAATGGGGAAACAGCAGAATTGACATAAAAATATATTTAGATATGAACGAGGCGAGAGCTGTGCGCATGAATAGAAAGATGTGAAGATGTGTTTTCTCTGTTTACTTATGCTAATACTGTCCAGTTATACGTATGTTTTAACACGTTACAGGTTTCCGCAATACCGAAATATAAAATAGTACAAAAAACCAAATATAAAACAATCCATAATGACAACGGTTATAAAAATATAAAAACAATGGCTATAAAAATATAAAAACAATGATTATAAAAGTATAAAAACCATAGTAATAAAAATATAAAAATAATTATTATAAAAATATAAAATCAATGGCAAGAAGCTTTCCAGGTTCCTGTATACAAAAAAAGTGTAATACAATAATACAAAAATAAATATAACTTATTTTATAACTAATAGCAATACATTAAAAACAATACTAAATGTCAAATAATTATAATTTACAACATTTTACTTCATTTATAAGTTATTGCGTTGAGGAATTGAGCGATACATGAAAAGCATCTGCCTGAGGGCATACGAGTACTTGATACAAAAAATGTGTAATAGCTCTAACTACTTGCGTTTCCAAAGAATGATTTCCAAAGGCAAAAAAATGGTTGAAAAAGCAAACCGTGAGTGGGTTGTCTTAGATAATTAACCGAAACATACAAAACAAGGTTGTCTAGGACGGATGAATTAACTAGATTTCCCCTAAGCAAACAAAAAGGTGGAAAGCAAGTCGAAGATTCGAATAATCTATAATATCGATCTATAAAATATGGGCATTTCTGCTAGATTAAACATTTTATTGACAATACAATCTGGCGGGTTTGTTGCCAGACGGCAATCTCTTCTAGCCAACCAGACAGAAGTGAATCAAGCAAGTCACATAATCGCAAAAAATATTCAAATGATTATTCATATTTATGGATATAAACATATTTACGTAAAGTAAGATATCATCAATCAAAGGAAATGGAAAGGATGGTGGAGAGGAAATAAAAATCAGGAATAAAACACGTTATATTACTAGAAATTATTTTTTTCAGTCACTTCTTAAAGCATGCAACGGACGAAGCGACTCTAACATTGGTTTGTAACTGGTACCAGAGTCTCACTGCATGAACAGTAAAGGACGACGTAAAAAAGAAGAACGGTCAGTAAACAAGCTCCGTCAGTGCATCGCAAGTTCATGATCACAAAGGGACTATACGTGTATGCAATGAAATGAAATGGAATCACTGAAATTATTATTGAAATGTGTGTGAGAAGTATTTTCACACATACCGTGTAATAATGTTGTCAAAAATGTATAATCCTTAGCACTTCGTGCGTTTTGTTCGTACAGGTATTTTGACCTTCCAGAATGGACACTATCTACGAGTGTCATATCACCTTTACGGTTTTTTAAAACACATTCGACACACATGGTCACTTACTCCATCTTCGCCATACACTGTACATGTTTTTTTTGTAGTGCATATGTTTTCCTTTGCAGTAGTAAAAAGGCATCAAGCACCGAAAAAGCAACTTATGTATTTTGTTTCATCTTTAAAATGCCGCCGAAACAATCGCTCAAGCAATTTGGGTAAACAATGCCCGATTTTTTTTGCTTAACTACAAGCTTTCCAAATAATGTACATTCAACACGTTTAGAACGAAGTTAGGAACGTAAATGTTGTCCTAACGTCATCTATCCGAGAAATACGAAACTACTTTTCAAACAACCCAATATTTATAACTGATTGAAACGACCGGGGAAGTATCAAACAGCTCACCAGTTTATAGTTTACACGATGGAAATGTGGGAGTGTGCGTGATATAATAATATACTAAGGTGTATTTGTAGGGGTTTAGACAATTATTTGATCTACAAAATGGGCTCATTACGGCTGCCACTCTGCGGTGACATAACGTGGATGCAATAAATTGCAAATGCCACCGAGGGAATTACTTACATTATAATATAATTGCGGGTGCAGCGCTATCGCTGCATAAAATGCAAGCTTTTGCGGAGAGGCACTGACGGAATCAAATGAGCGGTCGCCTCTAATGAAAACTATTGTTATTTTCTTAATAGTATTGCTGGCCGCAACCAATTTGTATGCCGTATAGAGGACTGCCGATGAATTAGCTGAGGGATTATCGATTTCAACGGATTAAACGGACAGTTTTGATTCTCAGGGTACGGGAATGTGTGTGAACTTTAAAAAAATAATGTTTACATGAGCATTGTGTATATGTTAAACGGAAGAGATTAATATTGTTTATGTATATTTCCGATAATATACGATCGTTAAAGAATAACTACATACATCCTAAGGTTACCAATTAATTCTCAATTTATTTAGGTTGGCCATTGAAATACACGCTTACATATCATCAAGTTGTATTCCTGTCAGACTAGGCAGAGCGCCAGATTTCCTAACTTTTCTACACACATATAACTTTTCATACAATTCCTACGATTTCTAAGACTTTGTATATACCATTTTTTTAAATATCATTCACTTGATTCTACTGTACTCCATGAGTATTCTTCTACTACGCCAGAAACATGTTTTTTTTAATCGGTTTTTGGTATTAAATTAATTTTAACGAAATTTTAAATATCTTTTATAAAAGGGTTCTACATATAAATCAATCTAACAATATATCCCTTTGAAACCATGGTTTAATATAATAAAAATGAACAAAATGGAAGTGTATGTCATGTATCATTTGCGGAAGGGCCACTGCGTGGCTAGTCACCTTTACAGAATAGGTATTGTGAAGAATTCCAGCTGAGAGTGTGGTCTGGTTGATGAAACTATAGATCATGTATTTTTAAGTCACCCTTTTTTTTAAAAAAAAGAATAGCTATGACTGAAGTCATAGGTGTCCTTATACCCTCGAACACTAGGTGGAAAAAGTGTCTGTGTCGTTCGAGGGGAGTAGCACAGCATGGGGTTCGAACCGACAACCTTCCGCACGGAAGTCTAACGCGTTACTGCGTGGCTATGCACCTCACTTTTGCGAGATAGATTTGATTTCTTTAAAGCTATACATTTACCCCGTCTTATGAATGTTGCGTTTCTTTTCCATTTATAGATCGACTGTTAAATGTTTTATGCTTAATGAGTTGAAACTTTAAATTATCTAGATTTTTTTTTTATTATGTTGACTTATACAATTGCACAATGACAAATTTGGAGAAAAAAATCATCCTAGTTTGATTGAATTGACTATTATAAAAAAAACCTTTACTTGATAATTAATTAGACAATGTGTGTGTGATACTTTATATTTGAAAATATTTGATATTGATATTTTTTTAAGAACCGATTATAAGCAAATAAGGTCCAAAAAATATTTTTTTTATCAATGTTATATAAACGCAATGTTCTGTTTCAGGTGTTATATTTCATATTTTTTGTTGTACTTAGCATATATATCCTAGGGTTTCTAGCACGAAGTAATAAATAAAAAAAATGTTTGATATTGATATTGTTTCTATTAAACATACATCTGGGCATAAAAAATATTATTTACTTTGTCTTCTTTAAAAATATTATTTTAATTTAACTATTATATTATTTTATAAGTATTAATTTTTTTATTGTATGAAAATATTTCAAATAATATTTAATTGCATTTTTAAATATATTATAGTTACAATATATAATTCATGAATTTATTAAGTTGAATGACAATGAGCTGTTCTGTATATGAAGCAAAGGTTAAGAATATGGGCGACTTAATTGTTTTATTTTAAATTTTCGCACAAAAACGTCGACAATCATAATTGCATTCAATTCACCTCATTAATGCACACTCAGCAGACACACATGACACGCATGGCAACTAATGAAATGTTCACCATCCCTAGAGTTAAAACCTCTTTTGCCCAAAGGCAATATGCTTATTTGGCTCCCATTACATGCAATGGCTTGCCGACTTCAATAAAGGTAAAGGTAGGAAAACCATTTAGACAGTCGATCGGAGCGTGGTTGTTATTGCGACAGGATTTTGAGTACTTGGGCTTTCAGGATGAATGACGAGTGGAAAAGATTTGTGTGAGCTCGTGAGTGTGGGTTTGTTCTTGTTGTTTTAATTTTGGTTGTTTTTGTATTTGTGTTTCTGTGTATTTTTTGTTTTAATTTTAATTTTTATTCTTATGATTGTGTACCGTAAATTGTGGGATGAATATTTTTGGTCTTTCTGGAGTGATGATGTGTGAGGAGTTGAATTTTCGCAAGATGTTTCCAGTTGTAGTTGAGTGTCACTGTTTGTCAGGTTGATGAGAGCGTGCAACGGGGTTTTGTTTTTGTGTAATCAAAAATGGGAAAGAAGTATCGATTTATTTTTTCATGCTAAATATCCTCAGTGAGATACAGGCAAAAGCCTAGTTTACTGGGGATACGAAAAATGAAAGGCAACAAACCCAGATCCATTGAAATTGTATGTCCAAATCAAATTATCTGTTGTTTTTTCGCAAATTGTGTATATTTCTTGTCATGTGTAATAATAAATAAATAAATAAATAAATATAAACCCAGATGAGAACTTTCTTACTATTGCTAAGAATTTTGTGATAAAAAGCGGAAAAATTCAAATTCGTTTCCTTAAATATAAGGTTCCGGTTTGAAACGAAATAATCGATAATTTTATTCAAAAAAATATCTTATTTCTTCTATTATACAAAAAAAACTATGATGAATCTATAGAATGAACACGCAATATAAATATATAAAAACCCCCGTTGGATTTTAATTATTCATAAAAATGTCGCGTCAAAAACCGGTCCAATAAAACAGTTAAACCCTAAATTATTTCATTAAATTGTATCCATTTATAATTTGTCTGGCAGCCGTTATATTTGTCGCCGTGATCCGATCCGGCAATTTTTCAATCCTGCCATGAATATTCATTTCCCGCGCTGGCGATTTTGACGCGTTAGCTTCACAAACTCCAATTTCCCGCGCATATCCGAAACCGATTTTCGCGCAGAAATATTATCATTTTTTACACGATATGTATTTTAAATAACATTCGCAAAATAGAATATTTCGCGTATCTTTGCACTTACCTGATTATTCATATTATACAAAAAAAATATGAATATGACGTTGAAACCTCTGTCTTATCATTTTTTGAAGGAATCTAATTAAATGATAAATGCATGAATACAACAGTTGCAGGAATATGTGGAAAAAAATTGTAACCATCATAAATGTTTAATATCCAAAAAAAATGTGCATTATGAATTATGCAAATACAAATTAAAAAAGTTGCACGGAAAACAAAAATTCAATAAAAACATACTTATTTGTCATTATTTTTTTTGATCACCCTTCTATCTTATTCGGGGTGGGTACAGGAAGTGGCAGACTAGCATATAGCAACAAATATTTAAGTAAAACACATGCATCTCGAATGTTCCACGCATTGTTTACTTGTGCCGTTATTCTAATTTAAACCAAGAATTCAGCTAAGAAATATACTTTTAATATATTATGTTTAAAAAAAAAAAAATCGAGTAAAATACAACAGTGCAAGAAACTGCGATATTCTAAGCAAATATTGCGGTTCAACAATGATGTTTTATATGGAATTAATTCGACACTGTGAAAAAAAGCTATGCATACGAGAAAGTGATTTTTTAGGAACGTTCTGAATAGATTTCAGTGAATTACATATAAAATATTAAAGAAGGTGACTAATTTCATATTTTTTTATTCTCAATGCGTTCCAAGAATCGAAAGAACTTAATTATTGAACAATTTTCTCGATTTTCATACAATATCGCTGATTTTTCTAACTCTAACTTTAATTTTTCAACAAGTTTTATCAATATTTTTCTACACTGGCAATCCTAACTCTCAGTAAACAAAACGTTTGTGCGCGAATTCACTCCCTATTTTAACGAAAAATTAGAATGGTTTTATAATATGAGCGTTTATTCATAAAAAAATCACAAAACATTAGTTATTAAACAGCGCCTTAAACTGCTGACTTTAAATTTTGCAAAATAATTTTATTTGGAGATTTTTTCCCGGCTGTTTGGTTTAACCAAATATTGTGATTCTTGAGTTTAGTTCTCATTTTTACATATCTTTAAATGAATTTATCATTGGTATTTTAATCAGATTTTTTATAAAAAGCAACATTTACTTTTGAAAGTATCAAATAACTTTTTTCTAAAAGATGTTACTTTTTTAATATATCGTTCAATAATCCAATAATAGGGTTTTAGTTTAATACAATTCAACAAATACTTGTAACGATTTCAATGTTCACCGATGGGCGTTGGATTGGGATATAACTGGTTTAAATAAGGGTTCTTGGTATAAATCAGTCCAAAAATCTATCCCTTTGAAACCATGGTTTAATATTATGAGAATAAGATGAAAGTGTCTGTCATTTGTCGTTTGCAGACGGGCCACTATATGATGGCTAGTTACTTTTACATAATGAGTATTATGGAGAATCCTGGCTGCTAGTGTGGTCTGGATTATGAAACTATAGACTATGTATTTTTGGTTGTCTTTTGCGAGACAGATTTGATTTACTTAGAACCATATCTTTGCCCCGTCCAATGTATGTCGCGTTTCTACTTTCTTCGTGTTCGTGGAACTTTTCCATATATTGATCTATTGTTACATTTTTTAGGCTTAATCAGTTGAAACTTTGAATTATCAAGAATTGTCATTTTTTTTAATTGATTTGATTATATTGACACATATGAAATCATAATATATTTAATTTGGTGGCACAAATCATCCTAGTTTGGGTGGATTGCCTATTTGAAAAAAAAACAGGATTTTTTTTGGTTTATTTATAAATCAGAATTGTCAAAATGCTTACAATTTAACTGAAAGCGAAAATAATTCGAACTTTAAAATTTGATTTTAATTTTTACATATGTAGCAAACCATTTTCCTTATTTTTCTATAAAACCTCTATGCAGAATTCAAAACCCAATAAATAAAACTTTTGCCAAACCGTAAGGGATTCAATACTTGGAAACGGAAAATGAACATTACCCTCGCTGATTCTTATACCACCTTCGAGGTGTGTCGGATACCGGTGCCAGGACATAAGATATATCCCGCAGATATAAAATGTATCACAGAAATATGTCGCACCGGTGACCCGTGAAATTGTCGCTTGTCACACCCCTGCGGCTCCCGAGGGCAGGGGCACCACAGGGTGAGGTACGATCCAATATTTAACCTAGTTAATATAATTTATAATAGTCATAAATTTACTATATTTCATTTTGGCTAAGGTTTGTTGCGTACAAGACTGACTGATACATAACATATAGTTAATATAAAAATGATATTTTCATGCTTTCACCATAGAGATAAATATATAGGTTAAGGCGATGACAGAATCCTCTGTATCTAAACGCATAACACATCATCCTACTTATCGTCTTAACGCTTCACTTGGCTCTAATTTGAAACAATATTCCTGACTCAATCAGATATGCTTCACCCTTACCGATATTTAAGAAAAACACTGAACATACATTATTAATATCAAAAAAATATTTCGTATTTAACTACTGTACCATGCAAATCCCTTTCTTGTACCTATTTTTCTAGAGATTTTTCAAAGTTTGTCTCAAATATTGTGTTCATATACTACGTTAAATAAACGGGGATTAATACCAATAATAATTAAGAAACAAAAACTAATTGATTGGAAGAAATTATTTTAAAGCAATGAAATATTTACATGAAAAAGTTTAAGTAATAAAATATTGACGAATATGATTTCAGAGAGAATTAAAAAAACTATATACATGTGGTAGGCCATGATTACTGTACAAACCTGGTCACTTCACCATACTGGTGCATTTATGTATATGTTTGTACTGGTGTGTATACTCGTATACCCCAGAATTTTAATATATATGGCTAAATGTATGAATTCCTTATCTTTTTGAGTGGTACCGAAACATGATAATAGTGAGAGTAAAGGAATACAAAAAATAGATGTGTGATACGAGTACTAGCAACTTATGTATACTGTGTGTACCTCTTCCATGCAGACCTTTCACTTCTGACTAGTATAATCATTTAGTCATTCATTCTCTTCACATGTCTAAACCACCTAAAAGCTTCTTCTTTACCATACTTGAAACATCCATTTATATGACCAAAATTTTTTTTAAAAAGAAAATATTTAAGGAGTTTTAAGATGATTTTCGGCTTTTTTATCAACTGGTAACAGCGGAATAATGGATTAAATGTGAAAAGGTTTAAAAAAAATGTACTCCTGGTAGAATTAATAGAGGTCTATCGGGTTAGTTCTAAAGTTGTAACATAGATGAATAATCGAAGAATCCAGCTGTGATAAAGAAATTACCAAATAAAAGAGAAGGCCAATTTAAAAAGGGCATACGTAACTCTGAGAGGTTTTTTTTTTCTACTGTCAGGATTCCCTCAAAATATTTTTTATTTGAGAAATAATTCCGCAAATACTATTATCATATGTACCTCATGATGAAGAAAAAGTGATGTCCTTTTTGTAAAACTTATATTTCCTGTTCAACTAGGAAATGGCATATATGAATATATGAGAAAGAAAGCCTAAAAACGGGGTTCAACCAAATTAATCAAATTCTGAAAGAAGGAGGGAGGAAAAGCCTCCATAAAAGGATAATATACGTAACGAGGAGCATGGACGTGTTATCTCTGCCAACCCCATTAGTGACATGATGTTATGGTAATGGTTTTTATTTTATTTTCTTGTGGTAATCTCTACCAACCAACGAGAATGATTTTGCATAGTTACCTTATGTGATATCTAAGACTGGAACTCTTTTTAAAAAAATGGATTCCTTCGATAATCAAACCTGGAAAACAATATGTGATAAAATAAAATTAAGATCTATTATCTCTACCTAATCCAACAGGGATATTGTGTGATGTGATAATAACGATATTGTCTATTTTATTTTTGGGTTCAACTTTTGTTTATTTATAGATATTCAGATTATTAAACAAAAATTTGCTTAGTTTTATTTCTGGCAATAAATAACATGTAAGATTAATCTAAATACTTAAAAAGACAACAGAAGACTGTAAATTTAAAAAATATGTTCTTTGCACCGAACCTTCTAAAGCATAATTGCAGTTTCCAAATTCCCCAGCAAATATCTTCCTGTTCCTTTTGTTTGGTCTACTCCGTTCTGTCTCCCAGATTCCTGCGGAACAATAGCGCTAACTGGCGGTGACTACACTAACTGCTCCTAGTAGATCCGGCTCGGAGGACCAACTTTGGCATAGTGAGTAGACCGTGAAATGGACAAACGGCATGCCGGCTAAATTGTCACAAACTATGAACACGACAAAACAAACTTTCGTGAAACACCTCGGTACTGAATTTAATTGAAGGTGATCGAGCAATATGTAATAAACCCCGTATAGAACTAACTTTTTTGTATGCAATAATAAAAGTCCTTAAAATTCATAACACGCATTGACCGTATTATATTACACTTCCGTTGAATACGGTAAAACAAACCAGAAAGATGTTTAACAAACCTTTAGAGAAAACTAGACTTAAATCTTTTTTTAAAAAACGTTTGGTTCCAACGGGAATCGAAGCCGCAACCTTCCGATCAGAAGACAGGCGTATTACCAAATGGACCTCGAAGGTTGCGAACAGAGGAAACAACAAACGATATTGTCAAAGACAAATATACGAATACTTTAAAATGTTATAATGGAAACTGAAATCAGTATATTTAAATTATTTCTTCAACATACAAAATTTCAGTGTTGTCCTTTTAACGATATTCTGCCATCACTTCAGTCCATAAACAAAAAAATTATTTCCTCATTCACGAATCTCTCATAAATGTAATTCAGTCATCTTTTAACTCTCCATTTAAATATCTTATCGTATTATTTCTGATATTCTTCAACAATTGAAGAGCTTCCAGCATGGCATCTTATTTTATTAGGTTTCATTTTTAAAATCTTTGCATTTGGATTTGATATTTTTTCCAAAAATTCAAATGATTACTAATAATTGTTTTTCTTAACCTACAGATACGGGGAAGTACCCTATTTAATAATCGCATTCACCACATTTCTATCCTTACATTCAATTCGTTTTCCTTTTTACACCGTACCAGTTAAAAGCCTTAATTACTGCTATCTATTCAACAATTCAATGTAACACCGTTATAGAATAAGTTCCTTATTGTACATAAATACGAGTATTACGTTTTAGCGATAAATATTTTACCTTCCTTATAAGTAATTTTACCTTCCTTTTTATAGCAAATATAGTAAAAGTGGTTGTAAATTATTTTCTTTAGTTTACCAATACATCGTTTTTTTACTCACAAATTGCTGCGGGAAAAGAGAAAACCTTGTTTTTCCTCAGCATCTCAAAACATCACACTATGAAAATCATTATAGAAATTTCAAATAAATGATAATTCAGTTACTTAAAGTAGTTATTTAAAAAACTTCAGTATAAATGTAGACATAATTTCATTGTAGATATTTTTTATAAGGAAATAACACTCCGTGGCCTAGTTGTTAAAGCGCTTCACTTATTTCCGGAGGAGTTGGAGGTTTTGATTCCCGATAGTATCAAAAAATAATTTAAATTAAGGCTCCTTCCCACATAACGCCAAGTTGCGTTATAAGCTCTTTTATATGTACGATCCATCTCTTCCTTAGCCACACTCTTGGTTTAATTCCTATATTCTGTTCAGTATCCAATTCGGTGTCATATTTTATGACTAAATCACTCCAATTGAGATATCTCAACAGAGAGCATCAGGGGTTCGAATTCAAAGTAACTCTGATATTGAAGCTTTGATCCGATTTATAAGTATTTCTCCCATTATAGATACTCTCCAAAATTTCATATCCCTAAAAAATTGCTTCATTGAATATCGACACAACTAAGAAATTATTTTCTAGCATAAATATTTTTTAAAAATGACTGATATTGTAACAATGAAACGAAGCCACCCTGAAGGCGCCAAAAAAATTAGTAGATCTAAATTCACAGAGAACAGAATATGGTATTAAATCTAAATATCAAATGTAAAGGCTAACGTTTTAGACTAGAAAAGTAATTAACAAAATATCTACACGAGAGTTAGTTACCTATTTGAAAAAGTATAATTTTAATAAAACTTTCAAAAGGTATATGAAATATACTTAGAGTATTTAAGATAATAAAATGTATATAATATTTATATAAGTATTTTTTATATCCTTCAATAAACTAGGCACATCTTTCAGTATAGCAATATAAAGCGGTAAACATTTTTTTTGTTTCTAAGTCTTGAATTTTTCTTTTTCCCGTTTTTATCCCCTCAGCCTCCCACCCTAATTTAAATGAGACAAAACGAGAGAGCGCGGAGGCTGCCTCGTCAGATTTTAATCCCCTTTGTTGTAATGTATTTGAAACGATTTGATCCGATATAAAGTTTCTGGGTGTGCCATCATCCGTGAGATATCCACGCCGTGTTATAATTCACGCATCACACGCTCGGCTGACTTCATCAGCTGCCGCGCGGGAGACGGTTAACTAACGTCTCGTCTCAGACTTCAGATTTAACAAGTCCCAGGGGTTAACAACATACCGATATAAACAATTTTATCCGAATATCTAGTGGTTGAGTCAGTTCTAGGATTCCATAGAAGGTCATCATGATCAGAATCAAACTGAATAATTATCAGGAAGAAAGCGATACCATAACTCTCAATCAATCAACCATGTCCCTCAAAGAGTAAAGATTTTTCGAAAAAAGAAAGACGAAAATTACGTAGATGGTTCAGAAAACCTTACGATGGAACTTTAGCGGATGTCCTAGTAGGACGTGCTGATGATTATGATTGTTGTTTGGTATTTAAATAAAATACCTCGATTAGCAATGCGGAAAGTGAGAGTGAATAATCAATGAATAGTATACAGCGATGAATGGTCAAGTGATTAATAATAAGTGTTTCTTTATTTATCGATAAGTAGGTATATATACATATTCAGAACGGGGCGCGTGAGTGCATCCGCAATATATTTTTATCTCACTCCTGTGCGTGCAGAGGTGGTCGCAGACGTTGCGAATAATATAGTGGGTAGAATATTTGTTGGCGAAACGGCGAGACGGCGTGATGTGTTCTCTTTCTACTGTGGAATGTGTCGTAAATAGTATTTTCGGGTAAACAATATTAATGTTCTGGTATGCGACCTTTGGGCATGTCCGAAAGTCGTTTCGTCGGTCGTTGACCGTGCGTGTTGACAATATTCAGGGACGACGGTATTCCCTACAGAACCCTTGAGAATATTAAAAACTTGAATAAACCGAGTCAAAATAGCAGATCGGTTAACATGCATCTAATAGAGATATTTTATAAGTACGAGTATGATCTGCTCATGTCATGAAATGCCAAGTGGGGATGAATTAACTTCAGACTTAGAAAGCCTTAATGATTTGTATCATAACAAACAACTGGTGTAAAATCCTTACCTGAATCCACACATAATATCAGATCATTTTTCTGCTGGGGTTCGCAAAAGGACAGAATACTGAAGTTTCCTATCACAAAACTTCTTTCACCTTTTCCACATCCATACATTCCTATTCCTAATCAAACTCGTTACCTATCCCTTTTTCTAAATGTATTTTACTTGGTCCATTAATACTTGCTTGTCTGATGTCTATAAAATATGCACTAATGGGCATGATATATGACGAATTCTCCACTCGGTGTTAATTTATTGTATACACTAATTTCCTGAAACATTTGACGCTAAACTTTCTAAACGCGACACCGTTGTGACCTAGTTGATAAGATACCTGTCTTCCAACCAGGAGATCGAGGATTTGAGTTTTGATGGAAACAATTTTTGTCAAAATGAATTTGAGTCTAGTTTTCACAATCAGCCTCTCTAACATCCATATTTTTCCACATAACAATAAGCCCGCCACATTGTAATTATGTACTATGAAACTGTAATACAATATTTAAAAATATATAGAGTGAAATGGCATAGTTTGTTAACCATTTGAGAATTGCTCCATCTCTCCTCTCTAACATCCATATTGCTTTCCACATAACAATAAGCCCGCCACATTGTAATTAGGTACAATGAAACTGTAATACAATATTAAAAAGTATATAGAGTGAAATGGCATAGTTTGTTAACAATTTGAGAATTGCTCTATTCAAAAGAAAAAGATTTTCACATACGTTTTGTTTGTGATCGTTTGTTTTGAATTGTATTCTTTCATTTTATTTATATAGTATGGCCACAAAAGACTTCTTCACATGTACATATTTATTTCAACCAACTAAAAATAATATGTGAAAAAAAACATTTTTTTTATCACCGTACGGAATTAAACCCGACGTTCCTGGGTAGACCCCAAGCGTCTTTCCGCTTGGCCACGAAAGTGGTCACCTAGTTGAAATACGATCTGCCCGAGATTAAACAAAAAATAAATTTTCATTTATAAATGCATACATTTTTTCATTTATGAATACACATACACACATCATTTCATTTATAAATACATATATTCATTTTAAATAAATACATGCATCACGCTTATATGCTTCGAATACAACTATGTTACTACGAAAACTTAGCAACTTTTATGTGCGTGTGTATAAACTTTTATGTGCTAACTGTGAAAATTTCTATATAGGAAAGACAGGAAGATCTTTTGAAAAAAGATTTCGTGAATACAAATCCGCCTTAACAACTCGTCTAATTTATTCTGAAATGGCTAATCATTGTCACCATGAAAACCACACATTTTCCATCGATGATGCCAAATTCTTACATATCAGTAGTAACGGAAATAAATTGGACAGATTGGAGGCCCTAGAAATTTCTAAGTCAGTGCATCGAGGTGAACATCTGGCAAACACATATATCCCAAAAATCTCTCCGCTGCTAGCCGAGATCGTCTAATCCCTCCCCCCCCTTCACCCACAGTCCTCAACCCGAATGTTTATCGTTAGAAATGTGTATCTCGGTACCAGTTCAAACAGAATTCAAACTTATTTGTGCTCCCCTGAAGATGAGGTGAAAGCCTTAAAACCGGTAGGGTTATACCGTTACAAAAAAGTGGAATATACAGTGTTTGATAAAAACAAATTACAATGTCTCTAAACCTCCACAATGTTAATGCCTTAACTATAAATAATATACTACTATTTGACTTTTCACAATCACTATATCCAACCATTTTCCTTTGGTCTTCCTTTACCACTCATATTTAACTGTATATTTATTAATAAATATAACATTATATTTATAACAATATTTTAAAATATACAAAAAATGCTTTATTGCTAACCTCTCTAAAATTATGATGAGATGGGGTGTTCTCATGTTTGATTACAAACAGGAGACACTTGAACAAGTTGTCTCGTGTGGTTACTCCAGAGAAGAGCGAATGAGCCACCCTCGAAGAAAGTGATTTGAGGTGTAAAATACATATCACAAGATAACAACTATGAATATTAATAAGGTAGGGGTGGGGTGCTAAAAACTAACGAGGAGTTTTAATTAGGGAATTATTTGGGCGTGCATATTCAAAAAGGATCCAACCCACATTCTACTTGTTTTGAGGTATTTGAGGAAACCTAACCTAGCTTTAAATAGACTAGGTATTATCAAAATGCCGATTCTTACACGCTTTTTTTTTAATATTAGTTTTGAAATATTTTTAATTTGTCAATATTGAGTTCGTCATATTTGTCAATCAGAACTCAATGACGACCTCCGTGTTTTAATTGATAAGATGCCTTTCATCCGACCTGGAGGCTACGGGTTTGATCACGGCTGGTACATCAATATTTATGAGAAGAGTTTCATTTAGCATCTCTCTAGTACGTTTCTGATTGTTTGGAAAAGATTGCCACGTGGTAAAAAAGATATTCCTATACCATCTCAATATTTCTTTCTTTATTTTACTTATAACATGATGATATGAAGAAGAGCACTCTGAGATGGTTTGTGCATGTGTACAATGAATGAAGAAAGACTAACAAACAAAAATAAAGAGTGAATATGAATGTAAAGCGTAGAAGAGGAAGATCAAAGAAAGAATGGTTGGATCAAGTGAATAATATTTTGAAAGAATGAAAAGTAAGAACTAAAATTAATCTTATAATCTGTACGAGAAGGTTTATGGATGTGCAAGAGGCGAAATATCTAGATATAGCAAAGTCTGGCTCTCTGTCCTCTTTACCTATCCCTGCAGAGAAACGGCGTGATGGTGTGTTTAAATGTATGTTCTTGTGCTTCTTAAACTTTCTATAGACCCAAGAGTCCATTACTGCAGGATTGTCCTCCTGTGATGCTGAGCTCCAGCTATCTCTACATCGTTTCGGGGGTCTCCCTGGTGGACGCCGTCTATCCGGCACCCCATGCAGAGCTATGTATGGAATTCTTGTGGAATTCATTCCTTGTACATGTTGGTACCAGTATCGTCGGAGCTGTCATCCCCATCTGACCACATCTTGGACCTCACAGACCTTTCGGATTGTGGTGTTCCTTACACGATCACGCAAAGTCTTCCCAGCAATAGCACGCAGAGTTCTCATTTCCGTTGTCCTTAGCACACTTTTTGTCCTGACAGTGTCCGTAGCGTCCGTAGCATATCTTGGCAGTGAACTGCTCAGCTCTCATGACTTCCCCAGAGAAGTAAGGCCTCAGGTAGATAAAGCTGCAGTTGTGGCGGGCTGCCTGAGAGATGTCATACGGAGGAATAAAGATATGAGAACGGATAGCAAGGTACGCATTTATAAGACCTGTGCGCGTCCTATCCTCACATATGGATTTTTGTGTTACTATCCAAGTTGATCTCTCTTATGAGTGATGGAGGTATCATTTTTGTGGATAAAGTGTTCAGAAGGCCCTTCAACCAAATCCTGTCGAAAGCTTTTGTAAGATCGACTAAACAGATGTAGGCTGGTTTAGTGTATTCTAATGCTTTTTTCTTTAATTTGTCTAAGACAGAATAGCGTCGGTAGTAGAGTGGTTCCTTCTGAATCCCTGTGTATATTGAGTTATCTAAACATGAAAAGTTACATAAAATATATTCATGAGATTTTAAAATCACTAAAATAATAATTTGAGTATAATTTATAACAAGACAAAACATACCAATTCATTATATCTACACTTTTTAAAGCTTCAAAGCAAATCAGACTTAATATATTGCATCACACTCTTGTCGTATAGTGTACAATCTTGTGGATTTATTCCCATGTGGTAAATACTTCCAAGCAACTAGAAACGTGTTTAAAAATTATTATCTTAAAACCATACTGAATCCTTTTTTTGAAAAAAAAATGGATACCAATGGGAATCAAGTTCGCAACCACCGAGTTGAAAGATATATATATTACCAAGTAGCTCACGAAGCTCGTGTTTTGAATTAATGTTAACATTGAAAATAATATAATCTGGTATAAAGCAAAATAGACAATTTTATTTTGTACCTAATTTTAGACGCTAGGAAGCAAAACAATCAAAATTGTTTTATTTTATAGTACTTCTATTGTATACCATACATTACAGCCTAGTGGATTTATTGCTATACGACAAACTATTTCAACCGACCAGGAGGACATCAAAGAAGCCTTAAGAGAAAAACACCCTTAAATACTTTAAAAATGTGTGCTAAAAGAAATCGAACACACAGCCTTCGGATTATAAGACAGATAAAATTATCTATGTACATTGATTAATATTTTTTTAAATATTAAATTTTAGACCATTCCAGAATTCGAAATATTGAATATGGTTAATAAATTAAATCAAATTCGAATAAAATATTACGGCCATTTACTTTGCGATTAAGAACGCTCTTTCCAAAATAATTTGCACACAGAAAAATGGTGAGTGTAGAAAAATAATTATGAATTTTTACAGACATGTAAACGACAAATAATAATGATTAGTGAAGATCTTACACTAATTGCAGTCTCTTATCAAATTTCTCGATTTCAAATTATTTTTATATTTTTATCTAAACGAAACTTTTTAAACAAAATGAATGTGCATAAAATAATGTTCCATTAGATTTGATAGAAATGATACTTTAGTGTTTTTTGTTGCTAGCAATACGGTGTACATCACATATTTCGCTTAATGTATTATACTCGTAATTAAGGATTATACTCGTAATATAATAATAACCCTTGAAACTGAAGCTGTCAAAATTTAATGAAATATAGCCGAATCGTTTCTAGCGGTAATTCGTTTATATAGAATGACCCAGAACAAAGTTCACTTTTGAAAAACTCATAATGAAGCAATGGTTAGTTGTAATCAACTTGAACTTTTACAGATATGTAATCAAAGGTTGGGAATGTGTTTTTTTTTAAATATTGTCGAGAATACAACCATCGCGTCGACGGAATTTGTCTAAACCGGGTAGAAATTTTTGAAGCTAGCACTTGCATAATTCCCGAGGTATCGTTTCGATCACTTGACGAATATTTTGTTTAAATTGCAACATAGCAATTGGATTTTTTTGCGTTTGCTCGACTTTTTAGGAATCCTCATAAAAATTCGAGCTAAGATTTCATGGTGACCACACAATGCCACCCCTTCGCGAAATCAATTTTCCGAGGAACATCTGCTATTGGACATGTAACAAGTGGTCCCATCCTGTTGTAACCACGTCCTCAAATTGTACTCCAAAAAATCTTGTATCATATTTTCGTATTCTAAAACTGTCTCAGCATTTGAAAGCAGCGCTTCGAATTAACTGTTATTGTTTTGCTTCGAGTGTCTTCAAAGAAATGAGAATTGATGGTTCATGACGCTGACATGATTGTCCCAACTGTTGCTTATGCACAATGGAATGATCTTTGATGTTTCAGTGTTGGGTTTTCATCGCTCCAATAGCGGCAATTTTGCTTATTAACGAATCCATTCCTTTAGAAATGTTCTTCGTCAAAAAAAATATTGTATTAAGCCCAGAGAACTGTTCAAACATTTAAGCCACAGTGTCTGCTTCATTTAAATCTTCAAGTTGTTAATTTATAGAGATTTAGTTTTAAAGCAAGCGATGAAATTTTGTATAAGGTCGTTTACGACATCACTAATGCTGACAAACGCTTGCGGGTTGATAGACCAAGAAGATGGAGGGCAGTCTTGGGGTCGAGATTTCAGCGTCGAATAAGTATCTTTCAATATTTTAACCTACTACTTATTAAACTGTCGCTCGGATACTTGCAAACACTGCGTAATTGGTACTCAACTTGAAATAATCGTCTTACATTTACGTATGGACCATTGTTTTCGTAAAACGTATGCTGTTGCTTAAAACTACTAAAACTGATAAAGCAAATGACGCCTATTGCGTATTTCTTCCTTTATGCGTTCTCGAGTAATAAAGGAAACAAAAGTGCACTTTATTCTGGGTCAACCTGTATTTACAGTGTTATTTGTGTACAAAAACAGAAAACGTATATATTGTACTCGTACATATACAGTAACGCGTTGCATGTAAAGAATTTCATCCTAAAAGTAATTGTAATATGACATAGATATTATTTCCTTTTTACTTTTATTAAGGTTCTAGATTAGCATGCTATTTTGTATTAAAAAGAACATTTTTAAAATAGTCAATAGCATACGAGTATATACTTGTAAAGTCACAAAAACTATTATTTTTCATTAAAATCCATGTCAAGTATATCAGGGAGCAAAATGAAACCTTCAGCTATAGATACGACTATACCGCCGTTATTACATAGGCCTTGGGCCGCGGCAACGCATTGGCAACTAAGGCATCTAAGGAGATGCGGACACGCTGGCAATATGAGAATCCCTGCTGAAAAGGTAGCCAATTTTATTGTGAATAACTAGAAATGGCCCACAATTCTGGCCGGGGCATTATTTACATACGCGCCCCGAGATTACTCGGCACCCTCCCTATTGTTATGTATTATGCTGATTGCCTATTAGAGTTAAAACCGAGCCTGGCAACACAAAGAACAAACCGTTATTCACTAAATTACTTCATACACTCTATTGATAGTCCTTTTAATGGATTCTAGTCGGGGTATATATGAACCAATTTCACCGAAACTTTGTTTAAATAATATTATTACATACGTTTGATATTGCGAAAGTTTCGGTGCGAATTACTAGTATTCAGCTTCATTACGTGTAAATGGATTTGTGTTACTATATGATTCATTTTTACAATAATTTAACATAAAATAAAAAAAAAAAGAAATGTTTTATTTTTGGATATTATATCATGCAAATCCAGTTCATTTCTAGTCACACATCTTAAAGTTTTTTTATTATCATTATAGTTCCTACAATTTCGTCTTATCAATTTGATCAAATTCGAAACCTGGTTTATAGCAACTTTTAGGTTCAAACCTTGAAAACAAACGAAAAAAATCTCACTGTTGTTATCAACAAAAAACCTTATAAGATTTTTCTGGTGTAATGGAAAAGAAATAAATCGTTCAATAGGTTGTACTGTATATAACGGAAATGTAATTCAACACCACTTGGTTCTTCCACTATCAGCTTAACCTGATAATTCATCAAGTGTTATTCGATTACTTACCAATATTTACCTGCCTACTCATTTGAGAATGCAGGCCAAAAAGTATGTTGAAGGACAATATCTTCAAGGCTTGATCCACATTTAGAATAAAACTCTAACGACGAACAACCAAACTCGCAAGTGTCAAAACCTATATTTTAATCACTATCCCTTGTAGATCCTTGAAGGATGAACCACTCCTCTACAAGCTTCTCTGCCCTTAGCAAGATCACTCCTTTGAACGAAATCTTAGATTTTAAATCTTTTATACGTAACCGGGACATGTACATTAGAGTCGCCCTATGGATCTTTTAGATTTCGTTTATTATCTAATTGTTCATTATTCCATAAGATGTTTTCCTCTGAGATTTAAAACGCTTAGTTAAACACAATAATTTCTTGACATAATTCGCTAATGAATTTCCAAGAAAATATATTTCTATATTGTATCATAAACCATGAGATAAATGGGTTCAATAATAAATTAAGAAAGACTAACAAAATAAATATACAGTGCAGATGCAAGTGAAAGGCATGGTAAAAGAAAACGAATGAATATTTGGTTGGATCAAGTTTTATTAAGAAAGAAGGAAATGTGAGAAATCAGAGAAATCGTTAAATTTTTATGTAAAAGTGTATATGTGTGGAAAAGTCCGACACTCTGCCCTCTCTGCTTACCCTCAAAAAATAAACGGCATCTTGGTATATATTATATGTACTATACCATAAACCCCTTATACTTGTACATATTTTTTATGAGCCTGAAAGATCAGTACTCGACTTCTCGAGTCTTAGGTTTGTGGACTTTTCTAGCTTCCAGCGTATATTTATTTTTCTAATTATTTTTTCTACCAGATTATTTGCTGTTGTTTTTTCTTCGGCTATCCTCCACGTGCTCTTAATAGGCGGTGTTGCTGTTCCCCATCAAATAAACTTTGTTTCTTGCAATGAACCTTTTATATATGATATATAAAAAAAATTACAACTAAAGTTTAATTGAAGCTTAATCAAATTCGAATTTTACATTGAATTTTCCAAAGAATAACACAAATTATTATTTTTATTATGTACTGCTTTATAATTGTAAATGTAATGCTTTACAATTGTGGATGGACTGCCTTATAATTTTGTATGAACTACCTTATAATTGTGAATGGACTGTAATATGAAAAAATCTGCTGTATTATCAGCCCCCGCATAAATGACAATTATTTTCCATTTTTATCAGTGACACAGTTTGTCAACTGGGTTATCCTTCGATCATAGCATATATCAGGATCAAATTAAACAGTATGCCAAGTGCTGATCACATAGTGATATTGGTGGAGAGTGAAGGTGAATTGCAGAGTTTGATAAGTAAATTGCATGATAAATGCGAAAATAAAGATTTGGGATTGAATGCTATGAAATCTTTTTTTTTTTAACCTGGCGTGTTTATTGCCATGTGGCAATCTCTAGTCCAACCAACCAGAAAGAAGTTTTTATAGGCCCTAAGTGTTAACTAGACTGGAATCCTATTTAAAAAATCTGGGTTCCAGCGGGGATCGAACCCGCAACCTCCGGATCAGCAGACAAGTGTCTTACCACCAGGCCACGGAGGTCGTCTTGTACCATGGTGAAAGAAAAGTAAATGCGATATATAGGTAAACAATGAAAGATTGACGGAAGTTGAGGAATTCTGCTATTTGGGTAGAATTTTATCAAATGATGGAAAATTTACGAAGGATATCAAACGGCGTGTAGCGATAGGTAACAAAGTTAATGCGGCAATAAAACATATATACTCGAACTATACAGTATCAAAATCTGCTGCCGAGATGATTATCACAACAATGTTTAGTACTAGCTTTGATATATGGAAAGGAAACATGCGCGCATTGAGACGAATACATGAGGGGACAATGTATGACAGAATATGGAATTAAGTTATTAGGAATGAATATGAACTTAAGGTTGATGTGTTGAGTAAGATACAGAAGAACACTCTGAGAAGGTTTGGGCACGTGGAATAAATAAATGAAGAAAGACTAACGAAACAAATATGCATTGCAAATGCAAATGGAAGGCCTGTGAAAAGAGGACCAAAGAAGCGTGGTAAGATCAAGGGTATGATACTTTAAAAGAACAAAATGTAAGAAGTAAGAGACATTGTAGAAGGTGTATGGATATAGAAGAGGCGGAAGATGCGTGTCAAAATAGTCAAGTCTGACGCTCTGTCTTCGCTGCCTAGGCTAACAGGAAATATAACAAAATGGTATGTATGTGTGTATGTAAATCAAACAAAACTGGTGATGGAACATATCCTTGTCATATAACATACACTTCATGTAAGCTCTGAATCTAAATATTTTATCTACGTAATCAACATTAACAGAGTCCACTGCGTAATAGCTAGTTACCTTAACAGAATGGGTATTCTGAAGAATTCAGGTTGCGAGTGTGGTCTGGATGATGAAACTATAGAAAATGTATTTTTTGTTATCCTTTGCGAAACCGAATTGATTTACTAATCAAATCTGTCTCGCAAAGGACGTGTCCAATGAATTTTGAGTTTTTCATTTCTTCTTGGAACTTTTTCTACTTATAAATCGATTGTGAACTTTTTCTACTTATAAATCGATTGTGAACTTTTTCTACTTATAAATTGATTGTGAACTTTTTCTACTTATAAATCGATTGTGAACTTTTTCTACTTATAAATCGATTGTGAACTTTTTTAAGCTAGATCAGTAAACTTTAAATTATCTAGAATTGTATTTTTTTTAAACTGTTATATCGACTCATGATATTGCATAATGACTTTAATTTGGTGGCACAAATTATCCTAGTTTAGGTGGATTGCCTATTAAAAAAACATCGAGTACATATATGAATTAAAAATAACGGCTGATATCTTAGCTCTCTGCTATTCCTCTTTTATTTTTATTTATTTTTAACCCTCTAAAATTTTAATCTTTACCATTTTCTAAATATCTTTATACATTTAGATATGATTCTTCTAAGGCCATGACGCTACAAGGGCAGCTGAGTTAGCGCTATTTTTCCCGCCGAGCGGTTTAATAACGCACGGAAGCCTTTGAGGCGGACGGACGGACGGGCGTACAGCCGTGCCGGTTGGGGTGACGGGACGGTAGAACAGCCGTACGGGCGGGGAGCCGGGCAGACGTTTAATTAATTTTTCCTCTTTGACATTTTAATTAGCTACGACCACACTCTCTGCGCACGGCTAGTGGCCCGCGCCAGTTATGACTGACAGATTGCAAGCGCTGATGCGTTCACCTTTCAAATAATTGCACACACTATTTACACACAATCCCACAACGTATGCGATCAATTTGGCAATCAAACACCTACATAACTATCTAGAAAAAGTACAGGGGGAGCACGAATCTTGCTACACAAAAATTTAACTGTTACAAAAGAAATTTGAATAATTTTTCATTTTTTATTTCGTTTTCATACAAACATAACATACATATAGGGTCTTTCAAATTGAGCGGTTTTTTTTTGTTTTTTTTTTAAATTCTTGAATAAAACACACGATTTGCTTTGATTTCAAAAACTTTTTATTGGTCATTGAAGTATGGCATTTAAACACAAAAAAACAATATCCACCAAATGTCCACCTGTTGCAGCTCTACAGATGTCCATTCTTTTGTCAAAATTTTCGATGACATTTTGGCATAATTGCAGTTCTAACTCACCAATAACGCGAATAATTTCCTCCTTCAGCTCACAAATTGATTGGGGGTCATTCTTATAGACCTGAAATTTTACGTAACCCCAGAGAAAATAGTCCAACGGTGTCAGATCACATAAACTTGGTGGCCAATTAACATCACCGTTTCCGGAGATTACAATACATAAAATAATTCTCAATTTGAACGCGTTATTGTATTGTATACGACTCCATTTTTATAAATGTCATACATTACACTTCTCAAATGTCACAAGACCCAGGCAAGTTCGTGACGCCATCTGTGTTTTATCCAAGAATTTAAAAAAAGACTCAATTTGAAAGACCCTTTACCATCACGTCATCGAGGAAGGAGAGCACTAGACTTTTGTATATTTCATCTTTTCTACATTGATACATTTTTTCTACAGCTCCTACGAATTCTCCAATCATTTACATTTTCTTCTTTTAAAATATCAACTACATAGGCCAACAATACTTTTCTTGATCTTTCTCTAATTTAATTCCACGTCTACGTTTCTCACTTATACATCAAAGTTGGTACTAAAATACTGTAATTGAATATCATTATGGCAGATTTTTATACTGTCTGGTTCGAGTTTATCATATATGTTTTGGTCATCCATTGACTTTGTATTTTATCGCTACATATGTTTCGTAACTCTTCCATGATCTAAGAAAATAATACCCAAAAAGCAAAATTCTTTAACTTTTTGTTCTAATCTTTCTTTAGTCACCCATATATATAGCGTTTTATTTTCCTTTTTCCCCATGACTTTGGATTTTGCAACATTCATTCTCAGATCTTTCTCTTTACATACATCTCTCATACGATTTTCTTATCAGACTCTGTAATTCATTCTTATTTTCCGCATATAACATAACCATGCCATCAGCTTACAACAGTCCGCTCACATTCCCATTCGACATTTAATAGCTACCCATTGATATCTGCGTTTCCTTCACGCATGAGTCTTAACAATCAGAGTGACATGACACATCCTTGCTTTACCTCTTTTGAAATATTTAACTACTCAAACACAGTTTAGTCTTATATGTTACCTTCTTTAAGTATTTAATGATGCAATAACACGAATTAATTGAAATTCAATAGCACATTAATGTAATAGTTTCTATGGTTTGCCTCTTATCACTCGATCATAGCGTATTCCTTTGTTTTCAGAATAGAATTTGAATAAAGAAGACATATTCAGTTGCAATTCGAATTAGAGTGGGTCAACTCTATTTTGAATTTAAGTCTGCGATTTGATTCAGTACAACGCCCGTTGATAAATAAAAGATGATGGGATATTCCGAGCAGATGGATCATAATGCGAATTGTGGAACACTTCAACGAAGCAACGGAAACATCCAAGGGAAGCTTTACTCGCGAGACTGGACAGCTCGGAAAACGAATAACAAAGCAAGATTTATGACCCGCCTTGTGTACCTGAATGTAGAACAAAATTGGACAACTTTTAAAAGACAAATGTTATGTAAACGTTTTTTAATATTGTTATTGAAATATCTATAAAATACAGTGTAATGTACTTGTAGTACAAACAGGTACTACAATCCAAATATATTACTATGGAGTTTAAAAATACCATGGATATTATTAATGCTCCTTCCGAAAAACTAAATTTTATAGTATGTATGAATCGACAATCTCCGTATTTTAGGTGATAAGTCACTCATTTTCGGATTCGGGATTTCTAAATTCAACTATCGTTTACACCCAATAGTTTGAAAAAAGGTTCCTACCTGGTATTCTCTTAAAGCTTCTTTGCCATATCTGCGTTATTTTATGTATGATTATTGTATTTCACCATTCAAAATAGTAAAGAAAACCACACTTGAAACGTATTTTTTTAAATTGAATCCCAACGGGAAACCAACCCGTAGCCCCCGAGCTGAAACACAAGGTTACCAACTACAGAAGAACCATTAGACTACGGAGGTCGTTGAACGAAAGAGATTGTCGCTTTGTAAAACCCGCAAAGTTATACATTTTTCGACGAAGGGGTTTTACAATAGTAGACCCGATATTAAAAATATTAAACAAAATAATAAAACTTTATTTCTTCCTTCATTTTTATGGCTTTTTACATCATGTAGAGCGTTTTGCACAGTAGAAATTTTTTAAATTTAATTATTATTCTTAACAGCCGTAGCGTTAACAAATAATCAAAGTTCAATTATAATTTAACAAAAAAATGAAAACAGCAATCAAACTACCTTCAAAATATCAGATAGCAAAAACATTTCAATCAAAAACAAAATTGAAAAAGCATCCTTACTTGAACACACGATCAAAACGGGAAAACCTGAATGTGCAAAATAAAAAGATGACGCGGGTATAATGAAATAAAAATTACAATGCGCTTTTTAATCAAAAAACTGCTTTAAACAAACGTAATAATTAAAAATAAATATAGCATTAAAAAGTCCAACAGAAATGTATGTGAACCGTTGCACGCTGATGACATGGTAGTGGTAATAAAGGGGGAAAATGAATTACAATTTATGAAAAGTAAATTGTACACGAAATGTGAACATAAAAATGTGTGAAAGAATATTGCTAAATGCAGTCTTGGTAAATGAAAAAAGTGAAAGAAAAAGTAAATACGATATTTTGCATGAACAACGAAAGATTGAAACGAGTTGTAGAATTCTACTATATGGAAAGTACGAGTATATTCTCAGACAACGGAAAGTTGGAAGAACAAGATTTTGAAAAAAGACAATGTGGCACTAAAATACACATATTCAAGCTATGTAATGTCTAGATATGCTAAAATTGTTCACAAAAGTTTATCAGTACCAACATTGATGTATGTGGGGAAACGTGGACGTGGAAAATGAATAAAAGGAGCCATATTGGGAGATCTAAAATGTTCCTGGTTTCAACTTCCTCATGGAGCAGCTAAATACTCGTATGTCCACATTTATCGTGTTCCCTACACTATGCAATCGGGCAAAGACCGAGAAAAATTCAAGATTTGTGGGATGAACCATCACTTGAAGACCTATTTACACGTATATAGTGTATCTATTTAAAATATAAATTATATGGATTATAGCATTTATATTTCAAATATATCCAATAAAATATTGTAGAATATTATTTCGAAGTCAGCACTGACTACGGATGACATAAATATATGAATAAATATAAGCGCTTATTGTACAAAAATGTACATTTTATTGCATTAATTTCATACAATTGTTGGGTCGCATCTACAAATCATTAGTGTCCCAAACGACAACTCGGTCTGATTAGTCTTGAAAGGTATTAAATAAAACATAGCCAAGAATAAGGCGACCTCCGAAACCTAGTTGATAGGACACTTGTTTTCCGACTTGGAAGTTGCGAGCTCGATTCCCGTTGGTAGTATTTTTTTAAAAGGGTAAGAAGAAAATTTATCACGTAGTGTTGATTGCTAGAATGAGTATATGTGGAACAAATATATGTATGAAATGAATAAAGAGGAAGGAAGAGGTACAGTGAGGAAAGAGAAAATGATGTACTTGGAGATATTTTAACAGAGGGAAAAGTCAGGAGTATGAGAAACAGAGAAGCATATTTGACGAGATGTATTGTATTGGTGATAACCTGGTGGGTTTATTTCCATGTAGCAATCTCTTCCAATCAACCTATAAGACTTGAGTGAAACCCACATTATAACTCATTAAAAAAATCTAGGTTCAAAGGATAAAAATAGGGATCCCATTTATTTTTATTTATTTATTTAACACTTTTATGGCAAATACAATCTGACGAGTTTATTACCAGGCGGCAATTTCTTTCAAACAACCAGACAAAAGTTAATGAAGCAAGTTACATGGACGCATAAATCATTATCCATCCCCACGAAATCCATAAACACATACCTGAGTATATGCTCACAAACCCCTCAAAGACGGACAATCACCCGAACATTATTTTTCATATAAAGTGAGATATCATCAATCAAAAGAAAATAAGAAATGAAGGAGAGGAAAGGAAAAGAAAAATCAGGAATGAAACACGTTATTTTACTTATTAGAAATCAAGAGTTTTTTCAGTAGCTTCTTAAAGCATGCCAAGGACGGAACGAGTCTTATATTGGTTTGTAACTGATTCCAGAGTCTCACTGCATGGACAGTAAAGGACGATGTAAAAAAAGAGGAGCGGTGAACTGAAAAGGCCAATAGACAATCTATGTTTGAGCGTAGCGCTAATCCATCTTACCAACTAGGACACGAAGATCGTCAATGGTCTCCACAGATATATGGATGTGCATGAAGCGAAAACTTAGTGCGGGGATAGACAGGTAGAAAGGCGTTGATACATATATATATATATATATATATATATATATATATATATATATATATATATATATATATATATATATATATATATATATATATATATATATATATATATATATATATATATATATATATATATTATATATATATATATATATATATATATATATATATATATATATATATATATATATATATATATATATATATATATATATATATATATATATATATATATATATATATATATATATATATATATATATATATATATATATATATATATATATTATATATATATATATATATATATAT
>CATKWJ010001215.1:0-22500 GCA_949825065.1 Odontocerum albicorne
AAAATTAAAGAAAGGGACAACGTTAAATTAAAGAAACAGGCATTTTGTCTCATGCACTTTTGCTAAAGTAATATCTTATTTTACTTTAAAAGTCGCTGTACATTGTTACTTCTTACGAAAAGTTTAGTTTTTTATAATCGTTTCATTATACAAAATTCTTGTTCCAAATTGACGATTTTTTTACAAGTGTTAAAGACTGTCAAGTATATTAATTAATAACTTTAGTGTATGTTAATTAAATGTGTTAAAGCAAAGCAAAATGGTAGTTTTTGTTAATTAACGATTTATTTCGTTTGAAATTATAAAATAATACTTATATAACATCACGTCATTTATTTTTGAGGATAGGAAGTGTGTGCTTCTGTTACTAATACTTATTAAGCGGCGTAAGTATTTATATATTATTTGGTCTCCTTCTGCACTTTTTTCTTTCTACGTCTTCTTCACTCTTCATTAATTTCAGACACATATTTCTTTTGTAAGTCTTTCTTAAATCATTATCTCAATGAAACCAAAAAATTTGGTTTTTAAATAATCTTGATTAAATCTATCTCGAACAAACAGTCAACATTTGTCGGATCATTTATTTCTCTATAAAACATTTTAACACTGTACTGTCGTCCTTAATATTTTTTATTTTATTTTTTATTTATTATTACACATGACAAGAAATTGTCACACCTCTTTCCTATTTAAAAAAATATTAGGTTGTACACATTTCAATACATAAATTAGTTATAAAACATTACCATCATATGAGGTATGACACGCCCGTTCAGCTCGGCCGGTTTCTAAAAGAGGCAGGAACTCTTTAGATCTCAGGGGTTTGTTGGGTTCCTTTGACTCTGAATAACTCTCTCTCAACTCTCGCAGGGACAGGCGACACAATTAAACAAAGTATAATTTGGAATGAAACAGTTTATTATATTATGGAAAAAAAAGAAAAAAATATATAAAAAAAACTTGACGAATGTCAAGAAAAAAAGTTTAAAATTGGCAAGAAAGACTGTGTTGTATTTAGCAAGGGAGATTTCAATAACAATTTGACATTACTTTGATCGGTGGGTTTTAGCGTGGCGACGAAATCCAGCATTGAAATTAAAAGGAATAATATTCACCCATAATTAAAGATGGCGTCCTGGACTTCTGCGATATACGAAGAAAACAAGTCTGGCTGTCTTCCGTACAAACACTGTTTCTGGAGAGACGTCCTAACCGTGTGGTTTTTGGAGGCACAAGTGAGCTCCTTATGAAATTTCTGGCCTTTTATACCCACTTGCGAGAAAGAGAAGCTACATGTACTCATTCTCACTTAAAATAATAGTTTCACATAGTAACGTCATAGACATGATACTTTATTTTTAAAAGACAATTGAGATCGGTGTTTCTTAGAATTCATCAAAAGGGTATATCGTCTAGACAGAATTTATTGCTTCCTTGAGCAATGGATTTTTTTATGACCCTGCTTTTGTCTTTTCAGTCGTTTACCGCTGGCCTTACAATTTCCATCTTTTCAAAACAGAATTGAATTTATTATAGACCCTTTTCCTAAACAAACAATGACCATGGAATTCTTTACAATCCGGAATGTAGTTTTACAACCCGAGCCGACCACCTAAGTTGGCGGTGTAATATTCCATTTGTATAACCAAAACAAAATTGAATTTATTATAGGCCCTTTTCCTAAACAAACAATGACCATGGGATTCTTTACAATCCAGGATATAATCTTGTACTCCAAGGCGGTGAGCACTTAAGATAACCTTTTCTTTTATTGACTTAATCTTAGCGACAGTATTAAAAATATACTAAATTATTTTGTTTCGAGAAACATGTTTCAGGAAGCATGAAATGTTGGGAATTTAGTATTGGGGATGTGAACTATGTAATTTATCAAATACAGTCCTGACACCCCACCCTAAGTTACCGAAAGAACAAAAAAAAACAACAAAAAAAAAATTATCCTCCGTATATCACAGACGCATCAGTCCGAGGGATGTTTCTTAGGAGCGAGGGGTGTATGTACCCCTCACCGGATACGGTTTCGTGGCCGATTTATCTCTAGTCAGCATTTGCCATAGGCTTAGTCTTAATTGGTGTAAGACCGACCACGAGGAAGGAAACCACGTAAACCTTTTCCTTGACTAGGGTCCTAAACAATTTAACATCAACACATAGCCGGTTACACAGGAGCGGGGAACACTCCTCCCCAACTCCTTACACACAAAAAAAAAACAATACACAATGTTACAAGATTACAGGAAATTGATACAAAACAAAACAATACACAAAGGTACAAGATTACAGGAAATTGATACAAAACAAAACAATGCACAATGGTACAAGATTACAGGAAATTGATACAATATTAATAAAATCAAATCACACACAAAAAAAAGAAATTACAATAATTTTATACAATCTGGTAATACAATTAATAAAATATTAAACAGCAAGGTCAACTAACAATCAAATGTTGACCAAGAGGGAAACAAATCAGTTAAGCCATTCTCTCATAACAATATTCTGAGAAATGGACACAGCTTAACCAAAATAATAAAAGAAATCTGCAGTCTTCTCCCAAAGGCTGACTTTAGTGGGTTCACTGCAGGTCACGGGCCAACCTATGAACCAGCTGATCTTCAATGGTGATTCCTGAAATTCTCCCCTTTCAATGTGGATTCCGTCCAACCAACCACCCACATGGCTCAACACAAAATTACAACCCCTTTTCCCTTGATACACTAAAGACATTACTTCACAACACAATCTTTTCTTCGCCCTTCCCTAGACTGCACAGTCGGGAACCGATAAATTTTAAAGCGGCCCCATATCACGGGCGCTTTCCACAATACGACCGCCCCTGGCTTACAGCACAAGGCGGTCCAAACTTCCGGCCACTTCCGGGCGAAATGATAACAACAATGATAATAATAAATTTCGCAAGCCAATATTATTATTTTTAAATCTCAAGAGGTTCACACAGAACCTTACACGTCGAATTTCAAATATCCTATAGTTCACACAGAACTTAACTAGGGCTTATATCTCCTTAAGTTCACACAGAACTTTATACACTGAATTACAAATAGCCTATAGTCCACACAGAACTTAACTAGGACTTCTATCTCCTCAAGTTCACACAGAACTTTACACATAACTTGGGTTTCCTCAGACTCCAAGGTCTGGACAACCGTTGCAGTAACAATTCACCACCACACAGAATGGTAACTGTATCAATGGACCCTTAGTCCCTTAAAAAAAAAACACAAAACATAATAGAAAATTGGCAAGTAGCCCCGATTGAAAGCAGGACGCATCCACGGACCCCCAGAACAGAGCCAAGAATCACGTGATACCACACACACAACTATGGTCATCTAGGATCCGAGCGACAGACACGCGACCCTCACGAACCGAAGCTACCTTAGCCCGAAACGTGTACATAACAGAACATATCTGTATTCGCAATTGCTAATATGGGTTCATGAAGCCCGTGATGGAGACACACAGCAATCCATCCCAGATGTATTCTCAGGCCATCTTCAAAACCTTTATCGGTTGGGAGGCTAGCTTCTCCCAACCCGGACTCTTAAGGCTGCCCAGGGCCTCTCGGTGATTCACACCGAGCCAAAGTAAGGAGACAATAATAAACATAAAAAAAAACTGGGAATTCAATTTACCGAGCGAGACCCACCATACGTCCGACCACAAGGGCACGGGTTCGTTTCGAGATTTCACTATCCAAGAAACGCAGCCCCCAGTCATAACGCATGCTGCCAACGCTACAGTAACCAGAGCTCTTATCCCAAAACTCAAACAGAGCAAACAATACAACGGTAATCATCGTAACAGTTACATAAAATCAGTACAAGTTCAAAACAGAACAAAAATACAACGGCAATTACCGTAACAGTTACATAAATTCTGTCAAAGTTCATTCGAGAACGCACCATACTCTTATCCTTATTCCTCCCAGCAGCACCACTACGACCTCCGCATTACCCATAAACCTTTCATTGCGCTGCCTCACAGACTACCTTGCGACCCCGTACTCGGTGAGTGCTTTGACAGAACAAAATATTTTATAATATTTTACACAACAACAACAAAAAAATAATTAATTTTTATTTCAAGTATATACTCCACACTCAACAGGAGTCGACTCGTCAACAATATGACCCATTTCAATATTATAGCCCTTCAACACCGTGGAATGCTACACCTCTCCAACAAGAAATTCCGAACACATCAACGGCTACTATCATTATGGAACCCCGTCCAAAAATTAACATTTTCTGCGTGTAACTATCCGAAACGGATACTCCACTGTACCATCTGTACAACCTTTTCCAAAATTCAACTCGGTGGAAAGCAACACCTCTTCCATAGCACTACTGAACAATTCAACTGCTATTAAACTTACGGACCACCGTCCAGCGATAGCATTTGCGCAAAGCAATTATCCACGATGGATACTCTACTGAATCCTCTGTACAATCCTTGAAACGCTACTCCCGTGGGAAGGGTACACCTCTCCACCAAGAAGTTCGGAATACCTCACGAATTCCTACCAGATAAGATAACAATTAGGGAGACAAACCTTCCCTAATACGAAATTCGGAAGACTTCCAAGAATTTCTTCACTTAATGCCCTAACTTCTTCAGCCAATAATTCCGATAGGGAATCAAATGAGAAGGTAACAATTACCACTACTCAAACCACAACAGCTGTCAGGTAGCCCATACCTGAGCTCGCATTACACAAGAGCAATTTGATCCTGAACGTAATACGTGTACCTTCTACAAACGGTACTAATCATCTATGTATTACATGAATTCTTACTTCAGAAGGACCTAAGTCCTTCGTTGATATACATATAATCCTACTCTAGGCTCTCAGCATTCCGCCACTCCTGGTCCAGGCTCAGGTTCATTGAACGCCAGGTGTTCTTTGGTGGAGTCACCGGGCTGAACACCAGCCCATACATAGAACATATGGAAATAAATCCATACGAGATTGCCCACGGCCAGCTCACTTATTCATTCAGCCTTGTGCAATAATAAATTCGCACCGGTGACGTCACTTGACATACTAAACTCTCATTCCCCAAGGAATCCGACAGTGTATACCCTCAAGGTATATAACAAAATATTTAATTTAATTATCTTAAGAACCATTTTCCTAACCATGAATGACTCCCAATTAGGCGCTGACGAACCCATCACTACACTGTCAACTATCAGCTTATCTATAATCCACCCGGGCACAGAAGCTGTGCTCAGGACCGGACCCATATCATATGTTCGCGTCCTTATCGTGTGACGACGGACTCACCGCATAAGGTCTATTCTAAGCTATACTGTATTCAATAGTCAATTTATAGTATATATGCAACTACTAAACTTCAACCGCCTTCTTATAAGAGAATAACCCCTGTATTCCTTCCCTCTTACAAGACAAGAATGATACATTTAATAATTTGACTTCAGGTCACGCTTTCTAGTTCCAACCGAGTTCCAACCGAGTTCTAACCGTGTTCCCAACTCCGTTTCCGGTAAAACGACCAGAATTTTTTTTAATCTCTAGATATCACCTAGCCACGCTTTCCAGTCTACGATGAGAGAATACACCATTAACTCTCCTGTTACTACAACGATAAAGAGGCTATACTTGCACTCTGGTTACCTAGCCACGCTCTTTAGTTCTACGGAGCGAGTACTCATCTAACGCTCTGTTTATTAACACAATCGAGGGTTCTATGCACAACTATTGGTCACCCGACCACGATCTTTAGTTTAAAGAGTGAATACTCCCCTAACGCTCTCTTCATTAAGACAGAGTTCTCTACTTAATCACTGGTCACCCGACCACGCTCTCTAGTTTCTAAAGAGAGAATACACAAATAACTCTCTCGTTAGTACAACGACAACGAATGCTACACTCGACCTTATGTCACCTGACCACGTTCTCTAATTTCAAAAGAGGTAACACAAACTAACTCGTTCGTTATTACAACGACAAAAGAGTGCTATAATCGAACTCTGGTCTCCTGGCCACGTTCTCTAATTTCAAAAGAGATAAAACTAACTCACTCGTTATTACAACGACAAAAGAGGCTATATTCGACATCTTGTCACTTGGCCACGTTGTCTAATTTCAAAAAGATAAGACAAACTAACGATTTCTTTGTTACGCCGACAAAGAGTTCCATTCTCAAGAAGTGGTCACCTGACCACGTTCTCTAATTTCAAAAGAGAAAAAACAAACTAACTCTCTCGTTATTACAACGACAAAAGAGTGCTATAATCGATTTCTCGTCACCTGGCCTCGTTCTCTAATTTCAAAAGAGATAACACAAACTACTTTCTCGTAGTTACAACGACAAAAGTGCTATAATCGACTTCTAGTCACCTGGCCACGTTCTCTAATTTCAAAAGAGATAACAAACTAACTCACTCGTTTTTACAAAGACAAAAGAGTGCTATAATCGAACTCTCGTCACCTGGCCTCGTTTTCTAATTTCAAAAGAGATAACACAAACTACTTTCTCGTTATTACAACGACAACGAATGCTATAATCGATTTTTCGTCACCTGGCCTCGTTCTCTAATTTCAAAAGAGATAACACAAACTACTTTCTCGTTATTACAACGACAAAAGTGCTATAATCGACTTCTAGTCACCTGGCCACGTTCTCTAATTTCAAAAGAGATAACAAACTAACTCACTCGTTTTTAGAAAGACAAAAGAGTGCTATAATCGAACACTCGTCACCTGGCCTCGTTCTCTAATTTCAAAAGAGATAACACAAACTACTTTCTCGTTATTACAACGACAACGAATGCTATAATCGATTTTTTGTCACCTGGCCTCGTTCTCTAATTTCAAAAGAGATAACACAAACTACTTTCTCGTTATTACAACGACAAAAGTGCTATAATCGACTTCTAGTCACCTGGCCACGTTCTCTAATTTCAAAAGAGATAACAAACTAACTCACTCGTTTTTACAAAGACAAAAGAGTGCTATAATTGACTTCCAGTCACCTGACCACGTTCTCTAATTTCAAAAGAGATAACAAAAACTAATGATTTCTTTGTTACGCCGACAAAGAGTTCCAATCTCAAGTAGAGGTCACCTGACCACGTTCTCTAATTTCAAAAGGGATAACACAAACTAACGATTTCTTTGTTACGCCGACAAAGAGTTCATTCTCAAGTAGTGGTCACCTGACCACGTTCTCTAATTTCAAAAGAGATAACAAACTAACTCTCTCGTTTTTACAACGACAAAAGAGTGCTAAAATCAACTTCCAGTCACCTGACCACGTTCTCTAATTTCAAAAGAGATAACAAAAACTAACGATTTCTTTGTTACGCCGACGAAGAGTTCATTCTCAAGTAGTGGTCACCTGACCACGTTCTCTAATTTCAAAAGAGATAACAAACTAACTCTCTCGTTTTTACAACGACAAAAGAGTGCTAAAATCGACTTCCAGTCACCTGACTACGTTCTCTAATTTCAAAAGAGATAACAAAAACTAACGATTTCTTTGTTACGCCGACAAAGAGTTCCATTCTCAAGTAGTGGTCACCTGACCACGTTCTCTAATTTCAAAAGAGATAACAAACTAACTCTCTCGTTTTTACAACGACAAAAGAGTGCTAAAATCGACTTCCAGTCACCTGACCACGTTCTCTAATTTCAAAAGAGATAACAAAAACTAACGATTTCTTTGTTACGCCGACAAGGAGTTCCATTCTCAAGTAGTGGTCACCTGACCACGCTCTTTAGTTTCTAAAGAGAGAATACCCAACTACGATCTCCCTATTACGACAAGAAACAGTTCTATACTCGACTACTGGTCACTCGAACACGCTCTTTAGCTTCTAAAGAGAAAATACACAAGTAACTCTACCGTTATTGTAACAACAAAGAGGCTATACTCTATTTCTCTCTTTGGCCATGCTCCTTTCATGTGCTTTGACCACGAGAATCCAGACTTCATTCTTTCCTGACTTTTATGACATGGAATGGTATACTCGACTACCGACTACCTGGCCACGCTCTTACGTAAAAGGAACCGAGGCGAGATCTTTTATCTTCCTTAATTATTAGCTCGAAAACTGAGCCGAGTTTTCACAAATCCTCAACTGATGACGGCTGGAAACAGATAATCTCTGGGCTATCTTTATGCTACCTTTCTTACACCCGCGATAATTCGTTATCTGACAAGGGTGACTCCAAAGAATGATTTTAAATTCCCTATTCCTGGAATATAATCTGAAAGGGACTCAACTGTTTCTATCCATAAGCCCGTCTAGTCTGTGCTTTATCCTAAAGTTTTCCGACCCATACCCTTCTAGGAAAACACTATTGACTAAATGACAATCACTACCTGCTTAACCTTAACTCTGAGAAGGTTAAGGGCTGCATCTCACAGGAATTTTGGCAAGTTGAAGGAAGTCTATTTACTTCTACCTCAAGGACAAACAAGCCATCTCCTTTGTACCCAACGCACCGATACAAAACAAAAAAATCTATTTAAAACGAAATTCCTTTCGAATTTCTAAACCAACCGTGCTATACAGATGCATTGACAGAAACAAAGGAATCATCCTAAAACCCTATTCCTACCGAAACCCATAAACCACTTTGTTAACAATCGTATTGATACAAAAAAGGAATTTAACCAACCGAAATTCAATTCAGACCAAATAACAAACTTCTCTATCAAAAGATATGGACACGAGAACAAATGTGTTTATCTAAACGTAATTCCATTCAGTGTTTACGAACAGCGTATATGGCTACCAGTAAAATACAACAACCATACTTCATACACTGTGACAATAGTACTGGAAACTAACCTGCTAAAAGTTAAGCGCTCTCTCCAGTTCGCCTAGCAATACTTCGCGCGTGTGATTTCTTGTTGTAAAAACACAAAAAAAAGAACTTCTAGAACTTTCTTTATTACTAAATTATTTAAAACAAACTAAACCGTCCTCTTGATCAAGGCTCGCTTTACAACCCTAACCATCTTCAATTCCGCTTTTTTTTTTTTTCACAATATTTACTGCTTGACCCGCTGCACCGATAACAAAATAAACTATGCATAATTACGACGCAATTCCTCCTTTTGCCTTTGACTTTGAAAATTACTAAACCGAACACTGCGATTTTAACTATTAATTAGTCCTAAACAAAATCCGTAAACCGGATCACTAGCGCGATTGAAACATTATTTACGGAAGTTACTTTCTTTCAAGGTGAGATTGATCTCAAATAACCAGGAACCAATTCTTATTCAACTGGAATATTCTACGATTTCAAAACACTAATTATCGTCATTCAATGACCACTGAGATAATAATTATTATTTATTCTTAACAAGATTCGTAAACTGGATCATTTACGCGATTGGAATATTATTTACGAAAGTTATACGCATATAACACTTTGCCTAGCCATCTACCACAACAATAAAACAATAAAACAGACTAAAGCAAATCAAGACCTCACCAACAAAAACAACACTTCTAACTCGATCGTTCTGTTAAACAAGCAAGATTTCTCTGAGCAACGCAGTTCAAATTTACAAACAACAAACTTCCTACATCGTGTTTCCAATCAACCGCGAGGCACGAGGTCAATCTCTATACAATACTATATCCTTCATAGATCCACTACTGAAAGAAACTATTCAATGCATGATTCGGCCATTGAACCAGGATCGAAACCAAAAATAACTTGCTCCAACGGAATCTTTTTAAGTAAAAGAGGAATCTAACTTAAGCGAAACTTCTACTTCTTTGCAATATTAAACCGTTGAAATTCTCCATATTTCGACAAACCGAGCACCAAGAAATGTTTAATCCTTGAAAGAAAACCCGAAAAACTGGGCCAACTGAACAGCGAATTATTTCACGAAAGATAGGCGTTTCGTGCGCTTTGCCTACCCACGAACTCTCTTCATATGAGATTGGTCTCAAATAAATCGGAACACAATTCTCTTTACAACGGAATATTTAGCGAACATTAGCTAGAAAATCTATTCTTTTTCTTCTCACGATTAACTAAAAATCTATTCACGATTCGTTAATAAACAACTTTAAAACAGTTTAACCAAAATGAAGCCCGTATACACGTGAGAACAAAAAAATGGCCACGTGGTGACGAACAGTAAAAACAAACGCTGCAGACACGTGGTTCAAATTTCCAAACACACTAACTTTTTTTAAATCGAAATAAATAAGGAACACACAATTCTTTACAACGAAATATTTAGAGAGAGTTAACTAAAAATCTAATCTTTTTCTTCCTTCGATTAACTAAAATTCTATTCACAATTCAAATAGTAAAAAAAAACTCGAAAACGGCTCCTTACCAAACTGGAGCCCGCAACACGTGGGAACAAAATAGAGAAAACAAACGGTCGCACACAAAAAAATACATATAAAACACTTTCCTGAAAATAAATTATTATTTAAAACACACAAAACAATTTATAAATAAAACCTTGTCCAACGAGAGATCAGAGATACAAAGTATGCCACACGTTCGGGGGCCAATATGTCACACCTCTTTCCTATTTAAAAAAATATTAGGTTGTACACATTTCAATACATAAATTAGTTATAAAACATTACCATCATATGAGGTATGACACGCCCGTTCAGCTCGGCCGGTTTCTTAAAGAGGCAGGAACTCTTTAGATCTCAGGGGTTTGTTGGGTTCCTTTGACTCTGAATAACTCTCTCTCAACTCTCGCAGGGACAGGCGACACAATTAAACAAAGTATAATTTGGAATGAAACAGTTTATTATATTATGGAAAAAAAATATAAAAAAATATAAAAAAAACTTGACGAATGTCAAGAAAAAAAAGTTTAAAATTGGCAAGAAAGACTGTGTTGTATTTAGCAAGGGAGATTTCAATAACAATTTGAAATTACTTTGATCGGTGGGTTTTAGCGTGGCGACGAAATCCAGCATTGAAATTAAAAGGAATAATATTCACCCATAATTAAAGGTGGCGTCCTGGACTTCTGCGATATACGAAGAAAACTAGTCTGGCTGTCTTCCGTACAAACACTGTTTCTGGAGAGACGTCCTAACCGTGTGGTTTTTGGAGGCACAAGTGAGCTCCTAATGAAATTTCTGGCCTTTTATACCCACTTGCGAGAAAGAGAAGCTACATGTACTCATTCTCACTTAAAATAATAGTTTCACATAGTAACGTCATAGACATGATACTTTATTTTTAAAAGACAATTGAGATCGGTGTCTCTTAGAATTCATCAAAAGGGTATATCGTCTAGACAGAATTTATTGCTTCCTTGAGCAATGGATTTTTTTATGACCCTGCTTTTGTCTTCTCAGTCGTTTACCGCTGGCCTTACAATTTCCATCTTTACAAAACAGAATTGAATTTATTATAGACCCTTTTCCTAAACAAACAATGACCATGGAATTCTTTACAATCCGGAATGTAGTTTTACAACCCGAGCCGACCACCTAAGTTGGCGGTGTAATATTCCATTTGTATAACCAAAACAAAGTTGAATTTATTATAGGCCCTTTTCCTAAACAAACAATGACCATGGGATTCTTTACAATCCAGGATATAATCTTGTACTCCAAGGCGGTGAGCACTTAAGATAACCTTTTCTTTTATTGACTTAATCTTAGCGACAGTATTAAAAATATACTAAATTATTTTGTTTCGAGAAACATGTTTCAGGAAGCATGAAATGTTGGGAATTTAGTATTGGGGAGGTGAACTATGTAATTTATCAAATACAGTCCTGACAAAATATACACCATTTGCAAAAAAACCACAGGTAATTTGATTTGGACATACAATTTTAATGGATCTGGGTTTGTTGCCTTTCATTTGTCGTATCCCCAGTAAACTAGGTTTTTGCCTGTATCTCACTGAGGATATTTAGCATGAAAAAATAAACCGATACTTCTTTCCGATTTTTGATTACACAAAAACAAAACCCCGTTGCACGCTCTCATCAACCTGACAAACAGTGACGCTCAACTACAACTGGAAATATCTTGCGAAATTTAACTCCTCACACATCATCACTCCCGAAAGACCAAAAATATTCATCCCACAATATACCGCACACAATCATAAGAATAAAAATAAAAGTTAAAACAAAAAATACACAGAACACAAATACAAAAACAACCAAAATTAAAACATCAAGAAGAAACCCACACTCACGAACTCACACAAATCCTTTCCACTCGTCATTCATCCTCAAAGCCCAAGTACTCAAAATCCTGTCGCAATAACAACCACACTCCGATCGACTGTCGAAATGGTTTTCCTACCTTTATTGAAGTTGGCACGCCATTGTATGTAATGGGAGCCAAATAAGCATATTGCCTTTGGGCAAAAGAGGTTTTAACTCTAGGGATGGTGAACATTTCATTAGTTGCCATGCGTGTCATGTGTGTCTGCTGAGTCTGCATCTTCCCTTCCTCTCGATGGTAGTGCCAGAGAATGGATTTGAAATGTAAATTGGCTATGTTCAGGACCTGATACTCTCTGAAAAGCTCCGCCGTGGGATACCGAGCAGGAAGTTCATTAATTATTCACAATCAATTTTTGGGAAACCTGCAATATGTGTTTTTTAGTTAAGGTGCATCCCCCCCAAACTGATATACCGTAAGAAAGTGCTGTCTGACATAAGGCGAAGTACTCGTATATACTTTTAAGAATATTTTCACTGAGCACATTTCGAATCATATGGAATATGTATCCTAGTTTTCTGATTTTTGCGCTCAAAGTGTTAATATGGACCTCCCAACGAAGGAACTGATCAACATAAACTCCAAGGTACTTTATACTATCAACCCTTTTCAAGGAAGCACAACTACAGTCAGCCATGGGTGAACAAGTGTGTAGTGTTATGTATTTATTTGTTGGTGCTTGAGTTCTTGTAGATATGTTAAACGTGATGTATTTCGTTTTTTGGGAATTTAGAGTCAATAAATTTGAGTCCATCCATTCTTTACATACACGTAATTCTTCGTTAGCCTTTGAGAATACATCATCCCGTGTTCGGCCCTCGAATAGAAGAACCGTGTCGTCCGCAAAAGTAATAATCCTACCCCTGATAGAAAGATTACACAACTGATTGACATATATCAGGAACAATATAGGTCCCAGAACACTACCCTGAGGTACTCCGAATCTCACAAAAAGAGGCTCACCAAATACACTATATTATACGCAAAGTTACGAATTTATCCTTTTTAAAATACACAATAGATATATTTTAGGCTAATTCATTAAATCTATTTTATACAGTTTTATTTATTGCTGTGTTGTACTGTTCTTAATTATTTCTTAAGGGCTTATTAGCAAAGTGCAAAAATGTGCAAACCAACCAGACCTCAGAACACTTGGTACGATTTTATCAAAATCAAAATGAAATGAAATTATTCAACTTAAATTAAAAAAAAACTGTTTTACGGTAAAATTTAATGTCGGACTGTTTACTTGCGCTAGTTATTAAGGTAAAATTTAATGTCGGACTGTTTACTTGTGCCAAAAAATATATTGATTTCATTGTTTCCACTACGAAAAGTTATAACATGGAAATATAGTATACTTTATTTTACTAAAACCAACGTGGACTGTGTATGGTACTGCGCAGTATCAATACATTCTAAAATGCTTACATTATATTTCAGTTAGTAAAATATTGACATAGCCTACTTTTAGCCTCCCGGAGGTTTTTTTCCAAGTCTATCAGTCACTCACCGTTTCTTCCGAGTCTCTCTCTACTCCCAAAATCTTAAGATCTTACATACGTACTATCACGTCATTTCTCTGTCGGAGTAGACATATATATGAAAGCGCCAGACTTTTCTTATCACGACGCATAACATACATTTGGCCCATTTTACATACATACACATTGTCGTACAGCTCCTTCAATGGCTCTTACTTCTTATTTTTATTTCCTTCAAAATATATTTCACTTAATACAACCATTCTATATTTGATATTCCTTTACCCCGCCTTCGTTTATTCATTCGTTGTACATGCCAAAACTATCTCATATTTCTCTACTTGATGGATCATAATACACCAGTCTCAGTAAGTCCACACTCATCCTTTATAACTTAATTCCGTATTCTCTCCTTATGACTTTTTATATTCTTCTCAGTGCACGCATTTCTACATGCTTTATGTGATTCCTTTCTGTATTTTTCTACATCTACGTTTCACTTCCAAACATCGAAGTTGGTACTAAAATACTATCATGGACTATCTTTGACACTGTTTGAATTAAGATAAATGTTTTGGTCTTATGATCCTATAATATATAATATAATAAGTTGTCTAAATGCCAGTCTTAGTATGCCAAATGGCCTGCAATGATCTTTATTGACCGAATATACATTTATTTTATATTATTTTAATTTAATCATGTCTATATTCAATATTTTTTTTATAAATATCAATAAAATATAAATAAGGTAGCCTGTATTGCTGATGTTCTGATGGTTAGTAAATTTTCAATTTATTATTGGAAGTTTATACACATACTCGCAGATAGCATTTTTTTCTGAATATATCTAATGGCGCATACGAGATGTAATTTATCAATTAAAAAATGGTGCACTCTTTAAGTGATATTGTACAACGAAACAGCGCATTTTAAGTTAACGTTGTTGTTCATGATCATAGCAAGGAGAGAAATTCATTCATTCACTAACAATGGTTTGATCAATTTGTATAACATTCTAAAAAACACACGAATTAACGGTGTGAACAAATTGGGGGGCGTAGCTGGGATACAACATTTTCATCGATCCCAGTTATCGAAACTTCAGGTTTAGAACAACTGGAGCAGCCACGAATATCGTACTCTATTATGGCTAATATTGACAGTACTACTGCATGTGTGAAGGTTACAATACTCGCACACGTCTTACTTACGTCTGACACAAGTTTTAGAATATATGAGCTTTGTTACTAGATAAACTCTTTCAGACAAGATACTCTTTTTTCGGGCTGCCGGGGACAAAAGTGTCTACTCCCAGGGGATAGTCAACGTTGGGGGGACCTTACATGACACTAGGAAGAAGAAGAAGACAAAACGCTCAATTTCTTTTTTACGTTCCATCTGGAACCAAATCCAAATAGGCCAAGAATTAGAACCAACATTATCTCCAAATTGAAAGTAATATGTTATATATGTATAAAGAACTAACGAAATAACTTGAAAAATGCACAATTTTTCAACGTTCACTATTTTTCATTTTATTAAATTGAATGTGAAGACTATTTAAGTTGGCATTTTATATGCAGCTTTTATTTTTTTACTGAAAAATTTACTGTACGCAATTCAGATACAAAGAAAAAGTAATGTCAGTTGCTTGCGTTCAAAACAATGGAAAACTCCTTGTTCTGTCATTTTCAGAAATTCAGAATGAAATATTCGCTTGAAGGAAATAATAGAGGTTTGTCATTTGAAAAAGTATCACGTAATATTTTGTTCAAATAAATTTATGTAATCAAAAGTTATATAAAATGTATAACAAATGTTCAATGTTTTCAAACAAATAATAATTTGTTCCTTCAAAATTTCCATACGAGGTCAACTATAATTATGGGCCAAACAAAGATAGAATACAACTGACTTTTATTAGACTATTTGACTAACACTCGACAATTTATATTTGATAATATGTTACGACTTATTAAAGGTTATTCACATTACTGTGAATAGTCCCGACAAATATGTTCAAATTGGTTTCCAGAGTCCTGATAGAAACACAGATTCATAATTTACAAAAATGTGTTGAAAGCAATTTGCTAGTGACAGTTACAAGCAATCGTTTATAAGTTTGAGAATACAATAATTATTTTGCTTCATATCTGGTTCGGTGAATATTTTTAATGCAGATCTTATTGAGCATAAAAAAGGCATTTACCTCAATCAATGGTATTGACTAGAAGTTTTATTGTAATTTTGTTTTAATTGCTTTGTTTGAAATTTGGATAACTTTGTATACATCTTTATCTTCCTCTTAAGAACACGAGGACTGCTTCTCGTGCGATATTGACTTCCAGTTGTTTGAAGATCTTCCTGGGGGATAATTTTTAGCGGGTATTAAATGAAAAGAGTTATTGTACTGTTCATACTTTCCACGTAACTTCACCAGTGTTTTCTACAGTTTCAACTCCATCTCACGATATATTCTGATTCAATTGTATTTTTGGTGATTTAATTTTTTTTCAGTGTACTATGCATTAATGATTGAGAGCAATTTTTATTTTCTTTAATAAATGTTGCTACTGTTCATGATGGACATTAAAGATCTTTTATTTTTTCAATAAATGATCATGATAGCTCTATTTCTATTAAAAAAGTTCTAACGTTACATCCTTTTCCTCTGAAAGCACAACTTTGAATTGCTTATTGCGGAATTTTCACTAACCAGTGTAATTGAAAATTATAAACCACGACAAGTCGCAAAACAGCACAATTCAGTTTTGTAATGCAAATGAAGTACAGTGCTAGATACAAACAAATATTTGCTTGACAAAATATTGGGTGCAACAGGTTTCACAGGAAAGTATCGAGACGACAACCACTGTATGTGTTAAAGTAGGGAGACATATTGATCCATAATAAACAGGTTTCACAGGAAAGTATCGAGACGACAACCACTGTATGTGTTAAAGTAGGGAGACATATTGATCCATAATAAACATAAAAAAGTTTATGACTTTTAAAAGACTGTTTCGTGATATTGTATTATTTCAAGAGCCTCTGATTTTGAGTATTTAAAAGCCGGCTTATAAGCGTCATTAAATAATATATAATAGTTAGAATTATGTTTTATAGTGCGCTTAAAACCGGGATAATTATAATATAATAAAAATTATATGATTAGTATCCCAGTTTTAAGCGCACTATACTTATTTACAAATTTTATTGCTACCAGTTTTACTCCCTCTAATATTTAAAATATCTTTTTATTGTTTATTTATTAAAAACCTCTTTCAACTAACCAAAAATGTATTTAAAAAGCCTTACATAAAAACTGGGCTGAACCCCTTTTTTTTAAATGTGAGTACCAACTGTAATCGAACCCGTACTTTTCAGGTCGGAAGACAGTCTTTGAACTTAATAAACTACAGAAGGTTTTAACTCTAGTAATGATTTTCAATTAGGTACTTGGAAATCAATTGTCTAGTTTTGATAATAGTTTACTGTTTTTTCCACAATGAAACTTTTTATCAATATTTTTTCATAAATGTATAGTTTAAAAATGTTATATTCAATAAAAAAATAATTCCTAATAATTTCTTCTCCAAGATAAGAAAACATATTCTCAGCCCCTACTCAAAAATACTTCCATGTTTATCACAAATAAATTCAGGAATCAACTGCTACGAATATGGGTCTTTAAGAAAATCTATTAGTTAATCGCCCAAAACAGCAAAACTATTGAAAGGGTTTAACTGAATTTATGTTAACATACTAAGCATCGGAGGGGCTGACGCCGGAATAGTTCCTAGTTTAATTTGGTTTTGGCTTGTGGAAGATAATGGTTGTATTAATTGCCTTTGAACAACAGTTATTCAGATGAATTTAATATCTCTGTTCTCATTAAGTAATGTTAATCTCTTCATTTTCCAAATTTACTCCTTAGCCGTACAATGAACATTTCAATATCTCCCTGCTGTAATATTTGTTCTAATTCATTTAAATACAGATCCTTACAACAGTTTTATACTAACATCCATAAAACCAGTTACAATTGAACAAAATACTATTTTTCATTTCAAAGAACAAACTACTTTTGGTGGTTTTTTTTTTGTTTAATATTGAACTCTTTCGTTTTCATTTCAAATTATTAGAAACATTCTATCATATATTTATTAACACGTTTGTTGTTTAAAATAAAATCTGGTGAGCTAATTTTCATGCAGCAATCTTTTAAACTAACCAGAAAGGCATTAAACAAACCATAAATGAAAATTGGTATAGAACAGTTTTTTAAAGTATCTTGGTGCCCACGACAAACAAAACCGCTTCCTTGTATTAAAAGGCTTGCATCTTATCGACCAGGTCATAAATTTCAAATAATAGAGATGCAAATAGCACTAGACTACACAATGAGTAACTTATCAATGCACAAAAGCATTTCTTACAAAACATTTAGTTATAATGTTTCAAAATAGCGTGATTTAAATTCAGTTAAAAAATGTGGACTTTATTAAATGACAAAAAGGGGGAAAGGACGCACATATATAGTATGTTATGCATGCGAGATGCGCGTGCCGACGAAGCTGGTACAGTGCGCGTGACTGGTGGCTTCGTTATCAGCTGACATAGCTGATGAACTGTTGGTACTCCGATACCAGAGCCTAAACTAATTATATGCTTTCCATTATTTATAATTATATGAATATAATTGTTAACTCTTGTAAAATGACCTTTTAAAAATTCCATAGCTTAAAACAAATGGGCTACTATGTAATCTTGTCATAATCCGCGGAAAAAATTATAAAATGATAAATAAGTCAATATTTCATACGATATACATGAAGTTTTATTTATTCTGTATTCTTATAAATCGGAATAATTTTGTAAACTACTCGTAAGTTATACTTTTGGCTGGGTATCAAAATCTAATGTTTTTCATGAACTCATAGGACGGTAAAGAAAGCAAGTATCTGTTTTCATAAATTAAATATGAGAATGTAATGTTACAATACAATAAAACTTACAACATTATTCTCAACTCTTCGAGTGCTATTTGCTTTCATTCACGGCTCATTGTAAATTTGACAATAAAGAGTCTCACAATCTTCGAATAAGACAAATACGATTAAAGTCTTGTAAAATGATTTATTTATTTATTCAATGATAATGATTAATAATATTTTTAGCTTTTTAATTAGTTCATCCCATAAGCCTCTCAACTACAATGCTTTATTAAAATTGTCCATTATTTACTATTTGCTTTCGTGTTGTACCTTCTATTTAGCATAGGTTATCTAACTACTCACCGTGGCATATGTGTTAGTCCATTATCTGGTCTTCGAAATGTATTTATCGTGCCACAAAATCAGTGTATTCGTCCGACGATTTCTTTTGTTTTTGGTTCAAAGTAATGCCAAACTCTTTTTCAATACTTTTAGACTCTTAATTATCTCTTTGTCCTTTAAAATGCTAATACGTAATTTCAATGAACTAAATGGAATAGTAGCGTAGACACGAACCCAATAAAAACAACACAATGTTGAAACTGTTGAGATGTACTAACAGGTGAATTTTCGTGATTTTTAGTATTGAACGTTTTACAAATGTATGAGTGTAGACTTAAAACTAAGAAAGTTTGTTAATTTCAAAACCTCGGTCATATGAAAAGACACTGTACAACCAAACTTATTATCTAAGAAAAAATAAATGTCATAGAAGGTAGATAGAGCGTAACCTCTTGTTCAAGAACCTTCGTGAATGCATTATTTAATCTATCTTTTCTACAAGCATAAAATCTTACTGTTAGGATAAAACCATTTGTCCCTAGAGTCAGTTTGGGAGCAGTAGGGACAAATCTTTTCCCTTTCAAAATGACCTTTATAAACCATAAAACACACCCTTTACTCAGTGTGTTTTCAACCTTCGACAATTGCTCTTGTAAAAAGTTGTAAATCACCTGTACTTTCTTAATTATTCTGTTCTTTCTGAAATCTTATAGAATCACGTGGTTTGTAATATTTATTATTTTTACTTACGAAAGAAAAAAAATCAAAAGATAAAATTTATCCTACTGTTGAATCAAGCTTACACATAACTGGCAAGTGCTTGTGAGACTTCAGATATTCCCTTGCGTAAGTTACAAAAAAATATGACGTATCGTTGATGTGATTTCAAGAATAGAACCTAATTCAATATTTTGAAGTTGAGATCGTTACATAAACATGAATATGTCTCACCAGAAACTGAAGATATACTCGTATATTAAAAATCTACCCACACGTAAATGTAATTAATCTTTTTTTATTTTTTCCGTAAATTGTTGTTCAAAGTAATATTATTCATTATCATAAATTTCTGGCAAAGTAATGACCTCCGTGGATTAGTTAGTAAGACCCTGTTTTCCAACTAGGTGAGTTCGGGTTCCCGTTGATATCCAAATTATTTATAAAAGGGTTCCAGTCAAGCTTTAAACTAAAACCTCTTTTATATACTCGTGTTTCTAGTTAGTTGCTCTAGTTAGTTGAAAGAGCTTTATATGTGACAATAAACTCACCAGGTAATATTTTACCCAGTAAAAGTGCAATCAAATACATTACCACTCTCATGCATGTTGCGTCAAGGACGCTCAATTCTCCGTAACACGAACTATAAAATTAACTCATGTAACGCATCAAAATCAGATTTATTTGACATGTCATTGTAAAACCATCTAGTTGACATTTTGCCATGTTGCAATCTTTTCCAACAAACCACACAATATTTATAATGTAAGTTATATGGTTGCTAATGGTTGCGAAAACTGTTTTTAATACATACTAAATTCATGACATGTAATTGTTATTTTTTACAAAATTCATAAACAATATAAATAACAACAAATAACAAAAGAATAATGTTAACAAGTGAGATACCATCAATTCATGGAAGAGGGAAAGATAGTGGAGAGAGAGGAAAAGCAAACCTGGAATGAAACACTTATTTAAAATTAAGAGTTTTATTAATCGCTTTTGAAATATGCCGATGACGGAGCGAGTCTAACTTTAGTAGGTAACTAGTCCCAGAGAACCACTGCACTCATCTGTATACGCAAACGGGTAAATTTAACTACGCGAATGGGTAAAAAAGGGTATATCGAGGGCATATTTGACTGTGGAGAAGTTCCAAAAAATATTTTATAAGAAGAATGGATCTGACGATAAAAAAGATTTCTTGTAATGTCGTTAAATAATTTTCATTATTTAATTCAGATTTTCTGAACATTTTCAAAGTCGAAGGACCATAAAAAACATAAAATACGCATGCAAAAGCAATAAAACTTTTTCGTATATAGGGTTATGTTGATATTTTTATTGGCAAACGTCATGTTGATATTTCAATCGCTTTAAACAACAAAAACGACTAAAGTTTTGTGATTCAAAAGCTTTTAATAGTTTATTTTTTTCCCGATTCGTTGTTAGTAAGCTGTTTAACATAAAGAATGAAATGTGTTTTTTTATGTTTTACAAATTTTTGTAACTTGGTTGGTTAAATGTTTGTCATGAACCTGGAAATTTGGTGTTCGATTCCCCATATTGTTTTAAAAATTGATTCGAGTCTGGATAAAGATTGTTGAGTGAGGAAAAATATCAGACCTGTTGTCATTCGCTATAGTATTTCCAACGTATAATGACAATCTATAAGTACCGAATAATGTTTGAACACCTTGTATTTTTAGAACTTGCTCCTTGATTACCAAAGTATCACTAAATCTCCACAAGGTTGACAAGCAAGCAGCTAATAAGTTGGTTAATAGATAATTTGTGGTCTCAGCATGCTATCAGTTAAGAGCGCAAGCAGTAGTTGTAGTAGTGTTTGATGCTACAACTATCATATAAATATGTACATTATCTAAAGTTGAAAGTTTTACTGTCAGATATTGGAAGATCAACAAAGGTTCCTTATTAGTTATTCACTACTTGGAAGGTTTTCTGAAATTTATTAGCCAAATATCTTGTCCTTAACATATGCAGTGTGAAAAAGTACCCAATCTAATGTCTGCAGTCGTTACCTTCCTATACTAACAACCAACTTATTTTGTTTTTTTTTCAATTTTTTTTATTTTTCAATAAAAGTGGATTTGATTCCTGAGTTGAAGAACCATTGGGGAGAGTAATCTCTAATTAGAGTTATTTTTACTTAGAAAGTTTTTAATGAATGTAATGTTTCAGAATATGTTTTTCTTAGTTTCACAACAAATATAAGTTTGATGATGTCTTTGTAATCATTATGCATGGTCTTGAAAAGAAAGTGAAAAACGTAAAATAGTTTTTTTTTTCAAATTAATTAACGTTTATGTTACAAAGGAAGAAGGTTTCATGAGGAAGGTTAAATATTATATAGGGGGGAAAAATATTTCGAAAAGCTTTTTAACTCTCGCAAGATTTTAATCTAAAAGATCTCAAATGATGTTCTCAGATTCGAAAAACATACTTTATTTCGATGCCGAACCGAGAGAGTGAATCTCAGAAAAGTTTCCGACTTTTAAATAACCCAATTAAATAAACGTAGAGACTCGCCCCCCGCGGTTTTAAACATTAATTCCCTCCTCTGTCTCTCTGTTCTCGGTAATTTCCATTTCATGCTTTTCCTAATCCGCTCTCCCGATGGGGGTTCGTGTCCCGCCCCCAATAACGAAAACATGATGCCCACTGACAAAATCTGCATATTCAATTTTGCATTTCACTTAAATATGGAAGCATTGCCA
>CATKWJ010001216.1:0-23832 GCA_949825065.1 Odontocerum albicorne
AAAGAATGAAGCGTAAAACGTCAGAGAAATCGTAGAAGTTGTATAAGAAGATGTATGGATAAAGAAGAGTTTAAGGATGTGTGTCGAGATAACAAAGTCTGGCTCTCTTCCTATCCTGGGAGATTGAGTTATGATATGTATGTAAAAGAATTTTGAAAATATCGTAAATTTACAAATGATTTCAGTAGTAATTCTTCATTTATCTTTGTTTATAAATAAAAGATTAACTTTTCGTCACATTTTATACTGTTTAGTGAAGTCATTTTATTTAATTCATTTATTTCAAATATTTTTCAATTTAATACAGTTGAAAAAATACACGAATCTTTGAAATATTTGGACACATTGAGATAATGGGTAAGAAACTTACAAAACGTAATGAATCAAATTGATTTTATCTGGAAGGATTCAATAAAATCATCTGACTTATTTTCAAGTTATGTTAAGTGTTTTTATTGCAGCGTTTTTATTTATTTACTATATACAATAAAATATAAACATATTTATGTCTAAAATACACGACAAGAAATCTTATACATACATAATTTATGAAAAAACAACGGGTAATTCAAAGTGGGACACAATTTGTTTGGATCTGGATTTGTCGCCTTTTATTTGTCTTATCTCCAGTAAACAAGGCCTGTATCTTATTGAGGACATATAAGATGAAAAATTCGTTGATGTTTTTTTTACGACTGTTAATTATATAATACCGCGTTGCAAACTGTCATAAATTTGATAAACAGTGAGACTTTATTACATGTATGTATTACGTGAATACATACATGTAATAAAGTCTCACTGTTTATCATACTTCATCATTCCAGACATACCCAATAAGCTCATCTCATAACGTTTCGCACCCAATTACCAGAAATTCACCAGTCTCAAGAGTTCATACAAACCAATGCTACAATTAATCCCTCCTGCAAGCCCAAGAACTTCTGTCGCAATAACAACCACGTTCCGAGCACTGCCTGAATTTTTAGCACCCCCTTTTACAATTAACATAGATTTAATGGAAAGGTGAAACGTAGAGCATAATTGTACAAAAATGAAAAAAAAAGTCATCTTGTGGATATAGGAGACCACTTCACTAGACAAGACTTATGACGAAGTGGTCTCATGCCTTTATCAAAAAATGTATATGTCGGATGTCCAATAGTAAAACACACAGTTGAAATTCATACTCTGCATTCATTTCCTTACACATTCTTAAATTTCATCAAATTTGTAACTCCAATCGCATCAGAATCTCGACAACTATATCAAAATCATGATGACGTGGAAAACAAGGTTAGACGTCTGTCCTTTAACCCAGTGGAGCAAGTTTGATTCTCATTGGTGGTATTTTTATTAAAGGGGTTACAGTTTGACTTTCTCTTAAAGCTTGTTTAAAAATCTTTCGGATTTTCAGAAGCGATCGCCCCAAAGTAATAAACCCATAAAATCGTTCTATGTGCAACTATTTCTATTACAATTGCGGTTGGTATTTAGTATCTAACATTAATAATAAGAATTTGCGTATGATTTATATTGTTATTTTTGATTTTCATCTTGTATTATTTATATATTCTAAAATAAAGTCTTAAGTCTTATTTAATTGAAAACACCTTGTTCAAATCGTGAATTTCTTATAATGTAAGCCAATGATGTTTAATACAGTGTTTAAAATATAAAATTTATTTTATTTTAATCAAAAACTAAAAGTTTGAAATATATAAGAATCATCAGAGCTTTGCTAAAGCCAGAACTTGGAAAAGTTTCCTCGTCTCTGTATCATAAGATTATGTGATTTTTTTACATTGTACAGTATAAAACTTTTTTGTATACAGTACAATCTGTCGAGTTTATTACAATATGGCCATCTGTTACAGCCAACCATATGTTAAAAAGGTCTTATGTGAAAACGAGACGGAATTTTTTTCTCAATAAATGGTGCTCTAACGGGAATTGAACCCATAACCCCCGGGCTGGTAAACAGGCGTCTAACCACAAAGGGTATATGTGCTATGGAGAAAATAAAATATTTTGTTTTTTTTTTCAATATTTTGACTGACTTTAATGGCCTAGCTGCTAACGCCTTTCTTCTTATCTAGGCTGTACGGGTAGGGGGTTGATTCTCGTTGGTACCCAAATTTTTACCCTGAGTATCACAGAAGTATACCTTTATTTTGAATTTTATTACATTTTCGTTGTATAGAACACAACCTGGCAAACAAATTGCTATGTAACAATATCTTCCAACTAACCAGAAATATATCTTAGAGAACTTAAGTGAAAGTCTTTTTTTTTAAATCTGGGTACCAACGGGGATCGAGCTCGCAGCTCCCGGGCTGGGAGATAAGCGTCTTATCAACTAAGCCACGGAGGTCGTCGTCGTTACACAGTAATAAACCAGCGAGCTTGAACTGCACAAAACGAATGTTTAATATAATACATTCAACATTATTAATGAAAGCCTTCGAGTTATTCTGTTAATTGTTTAAAACTTGAAGATTTCACAATTTGACATTTGGCAAAATTTTCTAAAATAGAATTGTCGTTAGACTATACAGAATAAGGAATCAACATGAACATTTGACAGACCCATTTAAAATCTGCATGAACCCATACAGATCGATTTTGAAGAAGTTTTTCCTTGACAATTATTTCTACAAATGCATCGTAGCAATTTGGCAGATCAATTTATTTCCATGACTTACTGTTTTCTTATGAATTTATTTGTTTTTCTTTCTATTTTTTTAAATTTTACTGAACTTAATATCTCATGGCCGTTTATTTTATTAAAATATAAAACAAGAGTAATTTCTTCAATCCATGTTGTTTATGGTAGTGACGTAACATTTGCTCCACTAAAGCTTAAATATAGGTCAAGAGTTCACCACGAATCTCGTAAAGCATTTAATATTACGTAGTGTCAACTCTTGCGAGAGTTCCTCGGACATTGTTATTCTGCAAACATTTTCAGAAATGCAATTAATAAGTCGTGAATGCCCTAGATATTATTACCCGCATTCCGACAGACGCTTTAAATATAATAATTATAAACTAAATAATTAGTTGAAACTTGCGCAATTGTGTTACTGTTAACTCGTATTATGTAACACTTTCGTCATTTACAGTACAAACGGGCTACCAACTTTTTCTTATACCCAGTCTTATTCTGCGTCATGTCCTCAATGATAAGAAACGTGGTCCATATTCAGAAATTGTTGTATTTCGTGCACATATTTTCTCTAGCCTTCTCTGCATCCATTGCCCGCTGAGTCTCTACCACCTTCATCTGGTCGCTCCAGCGTATAGGTGTTCTTAGTGATTTAACAACCGATTAAAATTATTTGAAAAATGTTTGTTTAAAAAACAAATTCGGATCTATTTTATTTTGGTTGTCACTATCGGGAATCGAACCTTACGTTGCGGATGAAAGTGTTCAAAGGGCGTACTACCACTAAGCCACGGAAGTTGTGTATTCCGATATTAATGTATTCCGATATAAAAATCGAGAAAATAAACCCTTATTCTTAACTAATTAATTAATTCAATTTTTCAATAGACCGTGGAGATTTTATATTTATAATTAAATAAGAATATTTCCAATAAATAGAAAAAAAATGTACGATAAAAAGTTAACAACTAAATTAAACAAATAAATTTATTAAGCGCGATTACAAACCATATAAGAAATATTGTCTACATATAGGGGAGAAAAAACATCAAAGAAATTTTTGAGTTACTTGCTTACTCCAATGGTTCTTTACCCGAATGCTCGTTTACTCAGGTAAAAAACAAAGCGTCTCCCAGTCACGTTCTTTAACATGTTTACGTCTTAAATTTTTGATGTGTTGAGGGTTACTATATGAGTGATTGAAAAAAATATGAATGAGAGTTTAAAATGAGGAAGATGAACGACGCGGAAAAATGTAATAATATGGATTAAGAAAATTCAACGAACTTTAAAGCAATGTGATAAATAGATCATATGCGGTGAGATGTATGTGGACGAGGAAAATGGTGTATGCGTAGATATAATGTTGTAGGGATCTGTTTTCTCTGCCTTTTTTAAAAAGTAGATGGGGTAATTGTATTTATGTTGTTCCATGTATGCCTATGAGATCTTGCATTCGGAACAACGTTTTCTTAATAATTTATTTCTTTGTTTGTATGTAAACGGTACACTCTTCATTATAACAAAATTAACAAGAAATATTTGTAATTTATTTTTATCAAACACTGTTTATTCCACTTTTTTGTGACGGTATAGTCTTCTTTGCGCTCCCCTGAAGATGAGGTGAAAGCTTTGAAACCGGTAGGGTTATACCGTCACAAAAAAGTGGAATAAACAGTGTTTGATAAAAATAAATTACAATGTCTTTAAACCTCCACAACGTTAATGCCTTTATTATAAACAACATAACAAGAAAAAAAATAATGTTTTATACTTTTTGTTATTATTATATAACAGTATTCTAGCAAACGAACATAACAACGACATTTATGGCCTAGTTCGTAGAATGCTTGGTTTCCGAACCAGAAGTTTTGTGTTTGATTTCCTATTTCGCTCAGACAATAACTCCCAGTATATTTTCACAGTCTTTTAATAATTAAAAGTTAATTAAATACCTTGATTGATTGGAAGAAATGTTCAATTAGTCAGCTGGGTTAAACTGTATGTAAATAAAGAGAATCGTTATACTTGGATAAATATAAATATTAACTGATTGTATAAAAATCTACTTCCAAGGTTCTCTTTGGGTGATTGATATAGGTACAATAACAGGGCAATTTATTGTTAAATATTCTTTGATAAAAAGAGTTCTACAAAGTTGAGTTGAAATATTTTACAAGCTAAAGATAAATTAGACCATTTTTTAAACGTTCATTTAAATGTAAATTAGTTATAATATATAAAAAGTGTTTTAAGTTATGAGAATACATATTCAGTAAAATCCAATTAAATTTGGCTGAACAATAATCTAAAACGAAGCAACAATTAATCAAGGAGCGCCTGTGCAGAGTGAGTATATTGGTATCATAGAAAATAAGAAGATTGAAGTGTAACGGACCTCCTGGCTATTCTAGCGCTATCTGGTACAATAGGACGACGTTTTGGGACATTTGTGGATATTTATGAGTGTCGCCCACTCAAACGGTACGGTTTATCCAGCTATATACACACGAGGTTTATCAAGATCCACATTATATAATATATAGCTCTTTAAAGGGTTTACTTACGAACGTTTCGTTTAATTACGTTTTTACTGGTTGCGAAAGTCACGAAGACCCTTCGTGTTTTTTACGAACCTACAGAGGTGGATTTAAGAAATTATTCTGATGTATTCATTTATTTATTTACCTATTGATAATGTTAACTTACACTTCGTTTCAATTACACATTACACTAATAATTATAAAACAAAATATAACGAACCAACATCTACGAAAAATGGCAAACTCAAGATACATATAGATGGCAAACTCAAGATCGTATAATCGTATGTTTACTTCAAAATATAAGGAATGAAAATAGCAATGAAAAGTACTACTTAGAAAGGAAAAAATATATCAAATGCAACTTATTAAATTTAAGTTACTACAAACGTCATGAGTAGGAAAAAACAAGTCTCTCTTGAGGGTAAAAATAATACAAAATTGTGTTTAATATATTTTATAAACCATATTTTAAAAATTAATATTTAAAATATACTAAATTATAAATTCAAATATATTTAATCAGTGTGAAAAATTCAATTTCTTATATTAAAATATTTTGAGATGTTTTTACGCAACCGTGTTTATTGAATGCCCTAAATGGTTTCTTTTTTAATTTACAACTTAATTCTCATTTTATCATGTGTCTATTCAGCAAAGTGGGAATGCACCCATTCTTTAAAATAATAGTCATATTTTCCCGTAAGGCTTGTTTAATACCTTTCTGGTAAGTTGAAAAAGATTGGCACGTGGTTACACGTCCACTAGGTTGTACTATATACAGTGGCAGTATAATACGATACAATATATTTTTTAAATGTGTCTGGTTAGTTAGAAGATATTGTTACATGAGAATAAATCCACTTGCTGGGATATCAAAAGTGAAACATAATATAATAAAAATAAATAATATTTATCAACGAAAGTTTTCTGAATTAACTTTAAAACCAGTGTGAATTTGCCTTAAAAATAACAAAAGTAAAGCGAAGATGAATGTAAAACATTTTTTATGTGAAATGTTAACCAAAAACAAACAAAATAGGATAAAATAGATAAAGCAACATCACTCAAATCTATTTTACAATTTTACACTTACTCATATTTCATTGGGTTATTAACAAACAAACCGTTTAAAATGCTCACTGAACAGTGGATTTTCAAAATTGAAACAAACATTTTTCGCCTGCCACTCAGATATTCGTAAAATATTCACCATTTCCTCAAATGTCTCATTATATTCCGAGTGAGGAAATGAGGAACGAAATTGAGATACAAAAAGTATGGAGTGAAAAAAATTAATGGTTCATCTCAGAGGTCAAAAAGATGGTAAAAATACGGTATTGAATCGTTAAATCGTCTGCAAAATCGTTGCGAGGGCTTATAGTGTCTGTTTTATGGCTTGACTCTGTTATTGTATCGGTTAAAGGAACAAATTTGTAAGCAAATGTATTATGAAATAATATTTAACTTTACCTTTTGAAAAAGACGTCAGAAAAAAATGTATACAAAATAAAAATACTAAATTGTTGACATTTTTTAATTAACGTTATTTAAATAAATAGGTCCTTTAAATCAATTTACAAATTATAAACGTTTGATGTATAGTCAAATACAAATCTGTACGATGATTTTCATTCGAAAGATAGAATTTATCAACATACCTACAAATTTGAATTTTCATATATTCCTTTAGTGAAAACACTTTTTGATTACAATTTGGCAACAAGTTGGAAAAATTTAACGCATATTACAAAGTTTTTGGGTTTTTATAAATTTCGTCGACCACGGTAAAGTAAAATATTTTATACAACAATGTTATACAATAGTCACTATGAATTATCAAGCTTTTTCATCTCGACTCACATATTTCACTTCTTCCACATCCATTCATCTTTTTTTACAGCTCATACGATTTCTCTTACTTCGTACATTTTCTTCTTTCAAAATAGGATTCACTAAATCTTACCATACTTTCGTTGGTCTTCCTCTACTACCCCTTTCACTCACCTTTGCATTGTATGTTTGTTTTGTAAGACTTTCTTAATTAATTTGTTCCACGTGCCCACACTATCTCACAGAACTCTTTTTCATCTAACGAGTACTCAACGCCTCAGCCTTAAGTTCACATTCATCCCTAACCACCTTCTATATTATTCTAAGTGCACGCATTTCTACAGTATTTATTCGGCTCTTTTCAGTGTTTATCGATTTAATACAATCCGGTTCGAGTACGTATATTTTACAACCTCGTTGATTTTGTTTCCTATCGGATTCATATCCTGAGAAAATATAACTTTTACGGAAGAATTCTTCAACTTATTCTATCCTTTCATAACTAACCCATAAATCACATTTACTTTTCCTTACACACTTTCGAGTCACCACGACTTTCATACTTTTGTATCACCATGACTTTCACACTTTTGTATCACCATGACTTTCACCCTTTTGTACCCCCATGACTTTGGATTTTGAACATTAATTATCAGATCTTTCTCTCCACATCTCTCATATAATTTATTTATAAGACTCTGTAATTTATCATCCTTCACCGTTAACAACACCATTTTATTAGCTAACATTAATCCACATACATTCTCATTTGACATTTATATGCCACATAATAACCTCTGTAGTTCCTTCACCTATGAATCTACGAGTATGTACGAGTATATATTAACCAACCAGGGTAACATTATGTACATGAGTTTGCTTTTTTATACTGTGTTAATCTTATTCTGGGTTTGCTTTTATTTATAGCATTTCACTGTTGACGTGTAACTTTGGGCCAATTGTAGAAATTACTTTTGCAGAAGTAGGGTTGGCCATATGTCAAATGAAAACAGAAAAAGCAGTAGGACCAGACAATAAACCAACTGAATTTTGGAAAGAATGGGGACAGAATTGGCTGTGTAAGCTCTTTAATAAAATATTGGCCGGAGCCCCAATGCCAGATGAATTCCGAAGAAGCTTTCTCCTTCCCTTCTACAAAAACAAAGGAGACTCCAGGAAATGCGACAACTATAGAGGCATCAAGCTAATTTTAAACTCGAGAATCAGGAATTTGGTGGAAATACATGACAACCAGTGTGGCTTCGTATCGGGAAAATCAACAGTAGACGCCATTCAAACCGTTAGACTCCTTGTCGAAAAACACCAGTGAACCAGGCAATATCCATGGATCTTCCTCGAATAACAACCAGAGGAAGACCAAAGAATTCATGGGTGGTGCAAAAAGATAACCTGATGCAGAGGCACGGCCTGGGGGACGTAGTCCGGGACAGAAGAGCATAAAACCTGAGGACGAGGAGAGCTGACCCCAACAGTCTTCGCAGACAATGAGTTGGGATGGAGCCAGGGAGAAGACTGTTGACGTGTAAATATTTATACTAAATAGTATTTTATTAAAAAAAAATTGTCACAAGACCATTTAAATGAAAACATGTCTGCTGTGGAATTTCTTTGTTAAGACGAAATGGAATATTTAAAAACACACAGTGAACACAGGGCTACTTTATTCTTCGTTCTAAAAATGAATATATGTGTCCATTTAGAACCAAGCTTTGAGCTTTTATGTTTCATATTCAGTTGTGTGACTGAACAAAACGATCGATACGCAGTCATTTCGTATTTTCTGTTCATACTGACTACAAGGTATTAAACCGAGCTAAGATTAAATATAGTAGTAACATTCCCTAGAGCAGTCCAATTTTTGTTTTAAATCAAAACTGAAATTTATTTAACATTAACAGTGGATAAATTACATTTTTAAAACTAAGCCCTTTCATTTTAAGGACTTGTTAATTTATTTTACTACGAAAAGAGGTCAATAAATTCGCGTAATGAAGAGGTTAAGGGATAGGGTGGTTGTGCGCATGCACATGTTCCGATAATATGACTCATTATTAGTATATTCACCAAGTTTTATTATTATTTTGACAGTATTGTTAAAGAAATCATCGGGAGAGTATGTCAAACGTTAAAAACATCCCAAGTATAGAAAAAATAAGCATCGAGCCATCATTGAGTTTCTCACAAAACAAGAGAAATCACCTCGAATCATTTTGGAAGAGATGTTGCCCTAGAAAACGATGGTTTACAAGTGGCATAATCTTTTTAGATAGACAAAAATTGTTTAGGCAAGGGAGATAATCGATTGAAGATGACCTCCGACCAGGACTGTCTGTTGAAGCTACTTCTTCAAACATCGTCAAAAAAATATAAAAGCTTGTGCAGGAAGATGCCCGCTTAAACATACAATAGTTTGCAGATATGATTTGAGTATCATTAATTCGTACAATCATTTTGAATATCCTCCATCTCTAGGGATGTCAAAAGTCAGCGGAAGGGTGCTCACGCCACTTCAAAAACAACAACGTGTCGAATGTTCACGACAGTTTTTGAACCTCTGCAGAAACGACAAAGATGAAATTTTTAGCCGAATTGATACTGAAGATAAAACTTGAGTTCGTCATTATGAGCCTGAGTTGAAGCAGAAGTCCATGCAGTGGCATAAAAAGGGCACACAGCCCCCTAAGAAGTTCAAAGTGTCACAATCGGTTGGAAAAATTATCGCTACATTATTTTGGGATACGGAAGGTATACTGTTGATCGATTACAAAGATAAGGATATCACAATAACTGAACAGTACAACTCTGGTGTGCTGATGCAGTTAAAAAAATCTGTGAAGAAGAAAAGAAGAGGAAAATTGACAAAAGATATGCTGTTCTTGTATGACAATGCACCCGTGCACAAAAGCAATTTTGCATTGGCTACTCATCACCACTGTGGCTTCCAAACATTAATTCACCCTCCCTACAGCCCAGACCTAGCTCCGTCTGACTATTATTTGATTTCAAATATGAAAAAAGAAATTTGAGTGAAAAAAAATATGGACCACGAAGAAGTTAAAAGTACAATTTAAGCGTATTTCCAGGGCGAAATCAAACCATTTTTTTCGTGAGTATAAATAAGCTTATTGAATAATTGGAAAAACGAATCAGAGTTAATGGTAAATATATTGAAAAGGAAAAATGATTTTTTCCCTTAATTCCGCGTATTTATTGACCTACTCTCATATACAGATTTTTACAACCGGTGCTATCTGATATAACAACGGTAAACCTCCTGAAAGATTTGATGGCCACCGTTGATCACGTGGAATAGTTCTTCTGCTTCCATCTCTTAAACGCATTCTTGCATGAATGCTCAGCACCATTAGAGATATTTTTTATGATATATTTAAAAGACTCCGAACATGGTTTTGTAAAAAGAGTTTACCTTATCTAAAGTGCTAGCCCGCGGAAGGTGTACAGGTGCTTCTAAAACTATTTCAAAACTGCTTAGGGGTTTCTCTCTCCAACTCAACATGTCTTAAGTTCACATTCATCCCGAATCACTTCATTTCGTATTTTGTCCTTGCCACCCCAATTCCCCATTCCTCTAAGTGCACTAATTTCTACAGCCTTAATTCTACTCCTTTCGATTTTTTCCACACGTTTCACTTCCATACACCAAAGTTTGAAATATTTTATTTTTATTTTAGCAGATTTTGATACTCTCTGGTACGAGTATAAATGTTTAACTGCTCCACTGAAGTTTCCAAAAACATCATAAAATTCCGTACTTGTTTTATTTTATGGAGCAGAGTTCTGAGTCTTTAAAAAGCTCATGAACAGAATATCCATACAAATTATATGATGATGCTAAGAAGAGGTTGGATTTTCTGACAATATTCAATGAAATTAAACGGTAAGCGAAAATTTCAACGCCGTTTCGAAATCGCTGAAAAACTTATAAAAAAGTAGTAATGAAATTCACAAAGCCATAACTGTTTGGTCACGAGAGTTCTCGAAATACATATACGGAAGAGAAATAAAGGATTTAACGATAACATGATTTTTAAAATTTATTCATTAATATATCTGATTATTCATGATTATAACGGTACATTTGGAGGGCTAATTGCTATACTGCAATTTCTCAAACCAACTAGCTTCATGTTGAAAGGCGAGTTCTGAAGAAACCAGATACATGACGAAAATATTAATTTATTAATTCAATATTTGATGGTACATTATACAATATGAAGCGATTATTGCTAAATACCAATCTCTGACAGCCAGCCATACAATTATTTTCCAAAAAATTGGGTTAAATGTAGAGGATTTACATTTTACAAAAAAATGCAACACCAAATTAATTAAAACAAATAACAAAGAGCTGAAAAACAAATCAAACAAGGATATCGATGATAAGGAGAAGGAAGGAGAGGTGGAAATAAAAATGATGAAAATCTTGGAAAACACGTAATGTCACCGTAGGGACATGTTTTTTTTTATTTGATTTTTGAAGTATCAATGAAAGAGCGAGTCTTATATCAACTTGTAGCTGGATCCAAAGTCTAACAGAAGGGCTATTGAGGTTCGTCAATGTTGAACTTGCGTGTAAAGTGATCTGACCCCGAAAGAGGAGAGATATCATAAAGGAAAAAGGAAAAGCGAATGATTCATCTAAGTAAGCAATTTTTTTGACCATGTCTTTTTCCAACAAAATCCAAATGAATTGTAACTTGTAGTATGTGTTCTCCTAAATTGGTATTTAATTAATGTGGTTTTTTTTAAATTACACTTTTGGTCAATTTGCATAAGAACGCTATGATTTAAACTTGCGTCCGTTTTTTATTATGAGATTTCAAAAAGTTTATTATGATACATATGGCTTCTTTACATTCAAATGCACGTGGAACTGTAAAATTTATTGAATCAAGTTTATTCAATTATGACGACCTCAGCAGCCATGTTGGTAAGAGGTTTTGCTTCCGTCCGAAGGGATCGGATTCAATTTTTAAATATATAAAAAAAAAATATCTAAAACGGTTCCAATCTGGTAAAAAAGTTCGTCAGGTAACAATACTCGAACGCGTTGTGTACGTGTGCGAGTATTGTTGGTGTTTCACGTACGGAAGTGTTATCAACACGTTCAATGACAAACCACGAGATCCATGCCTACCTTAATGGTTCTAAACCAGAAGGCTTGACTGTGACCGAAAATGGTATTGTCTCCCTGCCATACTCTTTAACATGTATGAAAGAGGTTTAAAACTATGTATTTATCACATAATTATTATGTAGAATGAATAAATAAATGTAGAATGAATAAATGAGAAACGATTAACAAATATATAGTTACAATGTGAGTGGAAGATGTACAAGTGGAAGAACAAGGAATGTGTGGTTAGATTAAGTGAATGTTATTTTGAAGAAGGAAACTTTAAAAGTCCGTTAAATCATATGAGTAGGTGTATGGATGGAGAAGAGATGAAAAAAAAAATATATATCGTGATAGGAAAGTTTGGAGATTTGCCATCTCTGCCTACCCCGGCAAAGAAATGGCGAGATTGGGTATTTGAATGTATGTTATAAACGAGAATATTATTGTAGTATTGTTATTAAAAGCTATAAATTGTATATTTGATGATATAAAAGAGCACTTTATAATTTATGCGTTAACACTTTTAAATATGATCCTTTTTATGCAAAAATCGAGGGTTCATGAACTCTTTGAAAATTAATTTCATAATTTTCTATTTCAAATTTTGTGTGATACATCATCCGTAAAATACACATTTTTCATCCAAAAACAAAAGTCTCATTTGAAATTAAAATGAACTGTATAACGAATTTAAATACCAAAAATCATATTAAAATTACAAGAATCCAAAAAATTTATTGGACTAAAATAGCTTTTTCGTAAAATCGGAAGTACCTTGCATTATATAACATTTTCATTGTATACGTTTAAGCTTGATAGTTTTTTTTTGCCATTTGACAATCTCTTATAATTGGAAATATTGTTAAAATGCCTTACGTGAAAAAAAGCCAGAAAACTTTTTTTTTAAGTTTTCAACCGAAACCAAATCGACATCCCTCGGGTTTGGAGATAGGTGTCAAGCCATATAGGGTATTAAAGTCATATTAATACTAGTTCAGAAAAAAATGTTTTGACAGATATGTATTATAGTATTTCTGGATATTAAAGAGCAAGTCGAGATAGTTTTGAAATGTGAAACGAATGGGTGACAAAATATTAATGTACAATTTAAACATGAGCGGGAATTGTAGAGGAAGACAGAGAAAATAGTATGCTCAAGACTTTTCGAAAGAAGGATAGATTAAGGAGTAAAAGAAACAAAAGAGACTGTCTGGTATTTTTGATGAGTGTGGAAGTCGTGAAAGAAGTAGATTAAGGAGTAAAAGAAACAAAATATAATGTCTGGGATTTTTATGAGTGTGGAAGTCGTGAAGGAAGTAGATTAAGGAGTAAAATAAATAAAAGAGAATGTCTGGTATTTTTTATGAGTGTGGAAGTCGTGAAGGAAATTTGTCTTCTCTCCCGACTAGAATGACGTGATTATATGTATGTATTTATAAATATGTTTTTTTATACATCATTATTTATTATTTCTTTCAGTTAAATATATGGTTTGCGTAATTGATGATATTGTTTTTTTATTTATCAATTTCATAAACGACATTTAAGTGTATTTTACATATCATAGTAACAATAATAAAGAGAAGATAACGTATCAATATGTTCCGAAAAAAAACTAAAAATTAACGATACATACCAGGTCTGTAAATGTGAAACCGAAATTGGCTCATAGATGGCTCTAGTTGACTATGAAGTGGCTGTAAAACCGCGTCATTGGCACCTTTTTCTTGTGTTTACATCTGTCAAAGACTTTTAACTCACAACAATACAAGTTTAATACAACTACATATGTTTTCATATCGTTGAACATGTCTGTTTTTGTGCCTAAAAACTACGATTCGCGAACAGCATTGATTTTCTGTTATCATTTGAAGAAAACTCCTGCAGAATCGCATCGAATGCTTGTCGAAGCTTACGGTGAGCATGCTCTTGGTAAATCACAGTGCTTTGAGTGATTTAAAAAATTCAAAAGAGTGTTATCTATGTTGAGCTGGTGAGATCAAAAGGGTGTTATCTATTATGAGCTGCTAAAACCTGGCGAAACTGTTAATACTGAACGCTACCGACTACAAATTATGAATTTGAACCAATCATTGCATGAAAAACGACCAAAATATCAAAAGAGGCAACACAAAGTGATTTTGCTTCATGATAATGCACCATCGCACACAGCAAAACCGGTCAAGGAAACGATTGAGGTGTTTAGTTGGCAAATACTTTCGCATGCGGCTTACTCACCAGACTTGGCTTTATCCGATTACTACTTATTTGCATCGATGCGATACGCACTTGCTGAGCAGCGCTTCACTTGTACGAAAATGGCTCGATGATTGGTTTGCCTCAAAAGAGCAACAGTTTTTTTGGCGGGGCATCCACAAATTGCCAGATAGATGGGCAAAATATGTAGCTAGCGATGGGCAATACTTTGAATAAAATATTTTTTACCAATTTCATACAATAAATGTGTATTTTCTGAAAAAAAAACCCGGTTTCATATTTACAAACCTATGTATATCTTTTAAAGCACGATGGAGAAAAACAATGTCTAGTACACGACAGAAAGCGACAAAAAATAATAAAATACAAATAAGTTAATTAAATCAACAATACATGTAATTCTTGAGAATGAAAAAAAATAAATCTTTCTAATCGGTAACGAGAATACGAAATAATTGGATGATTCCAAAAAATATATATATTGAAGAGTATGCTTAATTTAGAAATCGAAATTATCACTGAAGTCAACCAAACATAGAATAAAAACAACAATCTCAGTTGAATTTATCGTTTGTCAGATTTTGCCAATTGTTATTGAAAATATTACATATAATATTTGTTTATTAAGGTTTAAACATCAAATACTCGTAGATCAAGAAAAAGGGTGTCTTTGAAATAATTAAACTTTCTCAAACTGTTGTTAGAAAATCGTTGGAAATTGGAAATTGAAAAAAAATGTATGATAAAGTACGGAATAAAGGGATAAGGGATGATTGTGAGGAGTCTTAAGACTGATTTATTCATTATGATAAAAAAGAGCACTCTGAGATTATTTGAGCATGTATAATGAATGAATAAAGAAAGTCTATCAAATCAAATATACAGTGCATACAGGTGAATGAAAGTCGGCGAAACCATAGTTCATTTATTTATTTTAACTCATTTATTAATTTATTTTTTCAGGTCTTTTGCACATTACAGGTTTCCCTAATTCGTACAAGGACCAAACATAACAAGTACAAAAAAAAACACGTATAATAAAACTGTTTAACATTTTAAGACATGAAAACCATTGTTAAAATGTATATGTTACACTTAAACACTATGACGCTTGTTAGATGTAGCTTGCCACAAAATGTAGCTTGTTAGATAATATAATATGAAAAATTAAATTATTTTAAGTACTATACTAAATTCAAGAGTTTTTTTTGAAGAAACTGAGCGACATGTGAAATACGTCTATATAAGGACACTAGTGGTTTAAAAGTATTCATAAGAAAATCATAGGTGTTCCATGAGAGGTGTATGAATGTAGAAGAGGCGAAAGATGTGTGCCGCGTTAGAAAAGTCTGTCATTTTGTTCTCTTTGCCTACCCGAGAGGAAAACGATGTTGTAGTATGCCTATACAAGTATATTTTTTTCATGTGAAGAAAACAGTTTGAAAACATGTGGAGAATATAAACTCACGTTTCTGGAAAGTTTAAATACGCATAAAGCGAATCATCCCCTACGCGGTATTCCTACTCCACCCCTCTCCTCTTCTTTCGCCTCTTTCTACCCAAATTACAATTTCATATTTTGATGTTTTGGAAAATTACAGAATACATCGTAAATGTAACGAGCTTTTGATTGAGCTTTTACAAGCTTAAGGAGTGAGAAAATGAGAAATTTATTCAAAAAAGGTAAAGCTTGCAATTTCATAAATTTTATTCTATTTCTTTACCTCCCCAGCCTCTCCGTGATCGGCTCTCTAACGAGACATGCCATATAGCTCAGTGTCTGGAAATATATATTTTGACCGTAAAAAATAATTTGCTTATCTGTGACAAAAGTGAAAATTTCGTTTTCGATACTTTCAGTGTATGCGTTTTTTAAACACGTCTTACAATATTGTATTACATCAAAACTGTTACTTTTTTCAAAATATATAATATAATACTGTGATATATCGAAAAATGGAGAAGTTTATCTTGCAATCGGAAAAAATGAGTTTTTATCATTGCAACAAGACATAAGTAAGAAGTTTGATAAAATGTTAAAAAATTGTGTCTAATTATTTAATGTTACTATTGTAGTATTTCATTTTCCACACATGAATAAATATACGAGTATAAACCTAGAGTCCTGTTTTGAGGTGAAATAATGCTGTTTAAATATAACTTTATAAGTCGATTCTTTGTTAACATTTTTCTTGCAAAATTCTTTTCCTTTCTAATATTTTTCCCCACCATTTTGTATCAATATCCTCTTTCAGTTTTCATAGTATAAAATCCTTTTGTTTCTATGGAAAACAATTTAACTACGACAAAATACAGATTTTTCTCGAACATGAAAATGAATATAAATGTAAAATATTGCTGGAAAAGAGATTTTATTTACCGGATTTTTGTGGGGAGAGAGAAAATTCTATTTGAATAATTATTATTATATAATATGATAGGAGAACGAATTGTTTGTTTTGAAAAAAAAATGGTCAAAATTTTATTTCGATTTGTAATAAACGATGTGTAATTAGGAGACGGATTGATTTAAAAATTTCTTTGCAGTGAGTGTGAACTAAATAATTTGCAATTGAATATTTTATCACCGGTGATTGAACATTTAAAAGTGTGACATTTATTAAATAGTGATGATACTTTATAAAATCGAAATAAAAAAGTTCGCGGACGTTCTAATTGAACGTGTTCAAACAATTTTATGTTTTAATGAGCATGTGCAAACGTTTTTAAATGAAATTAAAAGATCGTTATAAAAAAAGGAGAACAAAAATAATTTACGAAGTGCAAACATTTTAAAAAATAAATGCCGAAAGTAAATTACAATAGCATATTTTTTTAACGAAAATATATTCATCAGCTTCTTTCAAGGAATTCTTAGTACTTATAATATTAAGTGCAGAAATTATTATGAGGCCAGAACCCGCTTAATTTTACTTTATTTGATGGAACTGGTAAACAATAGGGCATTGATAGAAAAAGTGAAATATTTGTTGTGTAAAAATGTTCACTTATGTGTATGTAAGATAAGATAAAGCAATGATTGCAATTACAAAACTGGAAAATATTTGGAAAAAAAATTTTTTAATTTGTTTTATCAAACACTGTTTATTCCACTTTTTGTAACGGTATGACCCTACCGGTTTTAAGGCTTTCGCTTTTTGAGTCTTGTTTGTGCTCCCTTGATGATGAGGTGAAAGCCTTGAAACCGGTAGGGTCATTACAAAAAGTGGAATAAACATTGTGTGATGAAATAAATTACAATGTCTTAAAACCTCCACAATGTTAATGCCTTCTATGTTAATGCCTAACTATAAATACTATATAAAAATAAAATAAATTTTCTTGTCCTACGTGTTTCTAGTGGTTATAGTTGTAATTTTTACTTAAAAAAAGCGTCAATATTCTATAGATGGGACAAAGTACCACATTAATGTAATTTTGAAAAAAAAAAAACGAATTAGATAATTGATTATATATTTCTGTTTGATATATAAATCAACCTCCGTTCCAAGATGGTAAAATAAAAATATTCCAAATTTTGAACGAAATTCCAAAAAGTATAAAAGAAACCGAGAGCCTCCGGAATCATATTTGTCTATGAGTTTTATACAATATGTTTATGTAAAATTTAAGTATAGAAGTTTAAATTCATGGAAATATAAGTTATCGGATGAAAAATGAAATATATTAGTAAATAGGGGTAAAGGTAATCTTTAAACTATAATAAATAAACAAATCAAAAATTGGAAAGATTCGAGTTAGAATATTTTTTACTTAAAATCTCTTTGACATACACATGGGGAATCGGAAGAGATTTATAAAAGGTAATAAATCCAATAGGAAGTACTGTATACAACGGGAGTGTAATTTATTTATATACAAAACAAATTAATGTGTAATAACATATTTTGTTTTTAGAAATATAATGATGACATTAAAACAATGCGGATTGTATGTAGATTTAACTCTTAAAATAATAAGGGCATTGTTGAAAGAATGAGTGTTTAAAAATTGACTAAGAAAATATTGCACGAGTAAAGAAATCAAATTCTGGAAAAGGAAAATGGGGAGACTTCATATTGCATGACGAGATGTAGTGACGTGACAGAAACGAAATATGTACGCCAAGATTTAATAAAGTGCAGATTCGTTCATGTTTTGTCCACTTCAACGGGGACATTGTGTGATAGTGACGATAGTTTTTTTGTTCAAAGGACATAAACGAAATCTACAAAAAACGTTTATTTGTAAAGATGTCTAATCTCATTTCCCAGAAAACCCATTTCAAGTTCAATGGAGCATTTCTTTGTTTATCTTTGTAACCTTGATATTTTTGTACCCAAACAAGTCAAGTTCTATCGGCTGTGAGAAGGTTTATATAAAATTTATTGAGTTCAACTTATACCTAAGATTTTTTTCCAAATTTAAAAAATGTCTTGGAAGAACATTTTCTGCTTTTAAGGTAGTGTTTTATCGGATGATAGAAGAATAACGGAGGATATTGAACGGTATGTAGCAATGGAAAACCAATTCAATGGGGTGCTAAAATTTATAAATATTTTTTTTGTTTTATGTACATGGTGCATGACGACTTACGTGACCTAGTTAGTAAAGCATATTTCTCTTTTGCGGGTATGATTCCCGCTGGAACTTAGAATTTTTAAAACAGGATTCTAGTCTGGTTTTCACTTAAGATCTTTTTAATATTTTTCTGGATGGCTGGAAGAGATCGACACATGGCAATAAGCCTACTAGGCTATATAGTTTACAATGAAAGTTTGGCCATACAATGTTTAACATGGCATACATTTCATTATTTTATTTCCGTATAGCAATTTCTTCCAACCAACCAGTTTTCATAAGGCTGTAAATGTTTTTTTAATAACATATATTGTTTTACAAAAAAGGAAACATATATAAGAAACAAAGTAAATTGGGTACCAAAACGTAAGTATGTTTGAAAATCTTTTAAGGTGAAAACTCACGACAGTATTTTGGTCACAATTTTGACGTACGGGTGAAACGTGGATGTTAGAAAAATACTGAATGAATCCAAATAAATGTTCTAAAAAACATGTTCTGAGAAAAGCACATGCGATGAAAGCGTATGATATAATATGAAATTAAGGGATAGGGGATGAATTTGATAAAATGAAATGTATTTAGTTAAATGAAGAAAAGTACTCTGACATTGGGGAATGTGGAACGAATGGATGAAGAAATACCTTAAAAACATATAAAGCGCTTATGTTTATGGAATACATCGAAATGGAAACCAAAAAAGTATGTTTGTATCAAGTAAATTATATTTTGAAACAAACAAATCTTAAAATCAGAAAAAATGTAGGAGCTGTGTGAATTCAGAAAAGGAAAGTCTTGCGCTCTGCCTTCTCTGCTTACTGATGTATATGTATTGTCAGGACGGTATTTGATAAATTACATAGTTCACGTCCCCAAGACTAAATTCCCACTATTTGCATGCCCCTGAAACTGGCTTCTCGAAACAAAATAATTTAGTATATTTCTAATACTGTCGCTAGGATTAAACCAATAAAAGAGAGGATGTTATTTTAAGTGCTCACCGCCTTGCAGTACAGGATTATATCCTGGATTATAGAGAATCCCATGGTTATTGTTTGTTTAAGAAAAGGGGCCTATAATGGGTGTAATTTTGTTTTGGTTATACAAATGAAATAGTGCAGCGGCAACTTAGGTGGTCGGCTCGGGTTGTAAAACTACATTCGAGATTGTAAGGCCATCGGTAAACGACTGTGAAAACAAAAGCACGGTCATAAAAAGAAATCCATTGTTCAAGGAAACACTAAATTCTGTCTAGACGATATATCCTTTTGAGTAATTCTAAGAGATACCGATCTCAATTGTCTTTTAAAAAGATAAAGTAGAGTCTAGACATGGACCCTTTTTTCTTTTGCTTTGCTGAATTGTATAGAAATGCCGAAGTCAATTGTCCTTCCTTATAATCTCGGGTCTAACAGGCAGCTATAGTATTTTTTAAAGAGAGAAGGAAGTCATGTAGCATCTCTTTCTCGCAAGTGACTATAAAAGGCCCGAACCTCCACGAGGAGCTCCCTTCTGCCCTCAGATACGACACGGTTAGCACGTCTGTCCAGGAATAGTGTTTGTACCGAGGACAGCCAGACTAGTTTTCTTCGTGTATCACAGAAGTCCAGGACGCCATCTTATATTACGGGTGAATATTATTCCTCCTATTTTTAATGTGGATTTCATCGCCACGCTAAAAACCCACCGAGTAAAGTAATTTCAAATTGTTATTGAAATCTCCCTTGATAAATACAACACATTCTTTCTTGCCAATTTTAAACTTTTTTTTCTTGACATTTCGTCAAGTTTTTTTTATATATTATTTTTTTCTTTTTTTCTTTTTTTTTACAATATAATAAACTGTTTCATTCCAAATTATACTTGTTTAAATTGAGTCTCCTTGTCCTGCTGTAAGTGAGGGAGAGTTATTCAGAGTTAAGGGAACCCAACAAACCCCAGAGATCTAAAGAGTTCTTGTCTCTTAAGAAGCCGGCGGAGCTGAACGGAATATGTCACACCTCATATGTTGGTAATGTTATATAACTAATATATGTATTTTTTTTTGTGTACAACCTAATATTGTTTTAAATAGGAAAGAGGTGTGACAGTATCGACGTGAATGAAAACTGCTCCATTATCACATTACCAATATTAGAAAATGTGTTTGTTATATAACAAAAAACAAATAAATCAAAATGTTCACAGCTGTTGGCAACCGCCGCAAACCATATTTTAAATATCCAAAATTAAATCAAAGGTCAACTTAACAAAGGCTATTTCCAGGTATTCAAATAATAACAAATGAGATTAGAAAGCGTTGTGGCAAGTAGATATACGCCGGAACAGAATTTAACAAAAACAGAGACGGGGTTGCGAAGTTTAGGAGTGATTAAATAAAAAAAAATTCTTATAACTAATCATCCCAGTATAGAAAGCTGGTAAACAATATTTTGTATTTACATCCATTGATTTACATCCATTAAGAATTGTTGTTGATTTACATCCATTAAAAAAAAGTCCCAAATAAAATGTACGAGTATGATAAATGCCTTTATTTATACCGTAATAAATATCCCACAGCTATCTTCATAGTTTAATTAGTAAGAAGCCTGCTTTTCAGCCCGGGGGTTGTGGGTTTAATTCCCTTCGGCACCCATTTAAAAAAAAAAGGGATCTAGTCTTATTTTCCCCCAAGGCTCATTAAACATATTTCTTGCTGAATGAAAGAGATTGCTACATTTCAATATTACCACCAGTTTGTACTGTGTTCGATGAAAATGTAATACAATAATCAGGATGAATGACGAGTGGAAAGGATTTATGTGAGCTCGTAAGTGTGGGTCTCTTATTGTTGTTTTAATTTTGGTTGTTTTTGTATTTGTGTTTCTGTGTGTTTTTCTTTTTTTCTTCTTTTTTTTTTTTTGTTTTGAATTTGTTTTGATTTTTATTCTTATGATTGTGTGCAGTATATTGTGGGATGAATATTTTTGGTCTTTCTGGAGCGATAATGTATGAGGAGTTGAGTTTCGCAAGATGTTTCCAGTTGTAGTTGAGTGTCACTGTTTGTCAGGTTGATGAGAGCGTGCAACGGGGTTTTTTGTGTTATCAAAAATCGGAAAGAAGTATCGATTTATTTTTTCATGCTTAATATCCTCAGTGAGATACAGGCAAAAGCCTAGTTTACTGGGGATACGACAAATGAAAGGCAACAAACCCAGATCCATTAAAATTATATGTCCAAATCAAATTACCTGTTGTTTTTTCTCAAATTGTGTATATTTCTTGTCATGTGTAATAATAATAATAATAAATAAATAAATAAGGCATAAAAAATATTTAAAAATATCATGAGTGTCAGGCTATTTAAGAGAAAAAAAAACAATTTTTTTATTTTATTTTTTATGTTCAACAGCTGTCGCGTAGTAAGTAAAGCTTAAGATGTCAATTTTAATGAAAGTCTTTAAAATGAAAAGCTTTTGTGAAACTAAGATTGCAATTTATGAAATCGATATTTTCAACACTAAAAATTAAGCTTTTGATTGAGTTTGAGCTTTGTAAGGTAAATTCGCGAGAGTAAAATCTGATTAGTGCAATTTACAAACGAATATCATTAAACTTGTAAATAGTATAAGGGTTGCGAAGAGAAAGATCTGAGAATGAATGTTGTGAAATTCAAAGTCACATTGTTATAAAAATATGAAAGGAAAAGTAAATGCGATATATGGGTGAAGAATGGAAGGTTGACAAAAATTGAGGATTTTTGCTATTTGAGTAGTATTTTATTCGATAATAAAAGGGCTAGAAGGGATATCGAATGGTGCACAGAAATGGCACTGAGCTAATGGGACACTTAAATATATATGTTATATTCGAGTTGGACTGTGTGAAAATTTGCTAAGATACACAACAATATTTGTAAAACGTGAACGTAGAAAAAGCAGAAAAGAGTCGAATAAATTCGGTGGAAATATGTGCTCTGAGAAGAATACATGGGGGACAATATATTACAGAATACGAAATTAGGCTATTAGGGATGAATGTGAACTTAAGGCTTCTGTTTGGATCACGTGCGATATATTTTGAAAGAAGGAAATGTAGCAAGTAAGAGTAATCGTAGGAGTTGTATGACAATCCGAATGGATGTGGAAGATACGGAAGGTTGTGTGCCGAGATAAGAAAATCTGGTGCTCTGTTATCTCTACCTTCTCTATCAGGAAAATTGTGTAATGGTTTTTATATATGCATGTATCGTTTTTATCATGTGGGACTGCAAAATTAAAACCAGAAATATATTTTCATAAAATATTTTTTTTTACTTGAATTCATAATTTATAAAATACGAACTTTTGATCTTACTTCCAAAACAAGGCAATGCAAAAGAGAAAAAAAAACTCTTTCACGAATGCCAGAACAATTTGGCCTTACCTAGGGAAAACCTTTACACCCATAGATTATTCCATATATAAAATTAAATATTCCCAAGTTTCGGTCTCGTAAAAAATTTGCGCTTCTCTTATTTCGTTAAAATCGAGCCCCCAAAAAATTGAGATCGTAATAAATGTACCTTTTTTCCAGGAACTTTCTCTTTCCTTACCGATAGGCCAAATTAAATAGAAGTATTGGAATAAAAAAAAATGTTAACATTCAAATTTGACTCGTGCCTTAGAATTCGAATTCATAGGTTCGAATTCATAGGAAAACTTCGAATTCATAGGTTTTGGAATATCAATAATGATTTCAATTTACGAGTATATATAGTACATTACTAATCGGACTAGTTTTTTAAGTCATTTATCTTCCACAAGGATTTCTTATTCGATGTAATGACTCTTTGTATTTTGTTATCC
>CATKWJ010001217.1:0-17447 GCA_949825065.1 Odontocerum albicorne
ATATATATATATATATATATATATATATATATATATATATATATATATATATATATATATATATATATATATATATATATATATATATATATATATATATATATATATATATATATATATATATATATATATATATATATATATATATATATATATATATATATATATATATATATATATATATATATATATATATTATATACATATATTATATACACACAAACATACACATATATTTAAAGATTAAGAAATAAAAATTAAGAAATAAAAAATAATGTATATATATTATATACATATATTATATACACACAAACATACACATATACATACATATATTATATACACACAAACATACACATAATATTTAAAGTCACTTAAGTACGTTGATGAGTGCTATCTAACTCGCTCAATATTAGAAGAAAATTTACTTTTGCTTTTGGTAATGTGATATGAAATATGTCAATATCCGAAGCAGTCCCGTTCAGAAGACTTAAGGCCCTTCCAACAGGCATGGCGGCTGGAAGGCCCGTTCTTACGTATGTTATTGAGAACAGTTCTTGCCGGCGCAGTCTAGTGAAATTGTTAGGAACATTTAACGCTAATCTTTGTAATAATGCTAGACAGTTCACAACTCCTCGAACGAGTTTGACAACGTATACCAGGAGACGCAGATCTCTTCTTACGCTCAAGGAGTTATACCCGAGCATGCCCAGCAAAAACTGATAAAGCCATGGATAGACACTAAACTCACTCATATAGAGATATCGTAGATTTAATTTTTGTACTTTCTCCACTATGATTGAGTTCTGCGCCCCCACCGGGCTCCAAATGCAAGCATTGATTTCTAATTTGCTACGGATCAATGAATGAAACAACGTTTTGAGCACCATTTGGTTTTCAAATGACTTAGAGATTCTCATTACAAATCCTAGAGTTTTATACGCTGAGTTGCACATAATTTCTATGTGAGGACCAAACGTGAGATTGGCGTGGAACAAGACACCCAGATCTTTAATATTAAAAGTATGAGCTTATTTAAAGTAAAATCATTTTCAGATCTATGTTTATCGGTTTGCATTCAAATTTTATTTATTTTAACCGAAAATTATTTTATATTTTACAAAAAACTAATGATACAATTTTCAGTTCGTCTGAAATCTTGAACAGTTTAAATAACCGCGTACTTAACTTGAAACGAAAAGGCAAATAAGAAGATTTTCTTTAAAAATGTTTCCCAAAACGGAGATTTAAATGGTGATTGGGAGGATACTGTGAAGGACTTATTTCCTTTTCTCCATCCGACAGCGGAAGTTGGCCCTTTGTAGGCCCCAGTAATAATTACATTCCTCTTCCGAGGATAACCAAAGACAGCAGGTGAGAGAATTTCGCGAAATATTTTTTCTTTACCTTAATCAAAAAAAAATTGCGCGTAATAAGTTATTTAATTCTCCATTCTTTAAATATGAGGAGGAACGTAATTTGAGCAATAAATAAGGTGAATTATGAAGTATTGAGAATGAAAGTCTGAAGAAAGTTTTTTTCTGTCTTATTTTTATTTTATTTTATTATTTCGTTGGACGATGACCTCCATAGCATAGTTAGTAAGACCCTTGACTTTCATCCGAGAGTTTCGGGTTCGATTTTTAATGGCTTCCAATTCTGATAACAATACTCACGCACCCTAGACTTGTTGCTCACGCGCTACACTTGATACTCGTGGAAATATTTTCGTCATGTGTGCGGTAATATTGAATAATGAACCGCATGTTACGTGCGTATTACAATGATTGTAAGCCCAAAGGTTTAGTTAATGGGGCCGAAGATTGTGTTGTCTTCCGGCCATGCTCTTCAATATAATTGTATCACTGGTTCTTATAAATCAAAGGTTACTACCATACAAATGAAAGATTTCGTTGGACAATGAAACCAAGTAAATGCTGTAGAAATTCGTGCATTGAGAAGAAAACATGGAGCGACAATTATTAAGAGAATACGGAATAAAGTGATTAAGGATGAATGTGAAATTAAGGCTGATGTGTTAATAAAATACAGAAGAGCACGCTGAGATGGTTTGGGCATGAAGGAAGAAAGACTAAGAAAACATATATATTGTGGAAATGTAAATGAAAGGCGTGAGAGGAAGTCCAAGAAATATATGGTTGATTCAAATTAATGATATTCTGAAAGAAGAAACGGTAGAAAGTCAGAAAAATCGTACAAGGTGTATATGGATGCAAAGGGTATTTCAAATTGAGCGGTTTTTTTTTAATTCTTGGATAAAACACAGATGGCGTCGTGAACTTGCCTGGGTCTAGTGACATTTCAGAAGAGTAATGTGTGAAATTTATAAAAATGGAGTCGTATACAATACAACAACGCGTTCAAATTATTGAATTATTTTATGTATTGTGATCTCCGGAAACGGTGATGTTAATTGGCCACCAAGATCATGTGATCTGACACCGTTGGACTATTTTGTCTGGGGTTACATGAAAAGCCAGGTCTATAAGAATGACCTCAATCAATTCCTGAGCTGAAGTATGAAATTATTCGCCTTATTGGTGAGTTAGAACCGTAATTATGCCAAAATGTCATCGAAAATTTTGACAAAAGAGTGGACATATGTGAAGCTGCAAGAGGTGGACATTTGGCGGATATTGTTTTTTGTATTTAAATATCATACATTATACTTCAATGACCAATAAAAAGTGTTTTTCAAATCAAAGCAAATTGTGTGTTTTACGAATATTCAAGAATTTAAAAAAATAGAACTAAAAAAACCGCTCAATTTGAAAGACCCTTTAGAAGAGGCTAAGGATATATGCCGAGATAGGACAGTCTAGCGCTCTGTCTTTTCTGCCTATCCCGATAGAGAAATGGCTTGATAGTATGTATGTACATACATATATGTATAAAACTGCTCTAATGGCGGACAAGCTACACAGTTAGAACAGTAATGCAACCTCCAAAAGGGTGTAAAGTTGACATTGAAAATATTATAATGAGATCAAAAATAAAATAATGTGGTTGCTTTTAGCCAACATCTCATTATTTTGGTGTTCGTACCATCAATTGTGAATTATGCCATGGGTTTCGAGTAGGAGACAAAGGAGATCTTCCTATAATTCTCGTTAATCAGGTATTGCCCAGAACACGTCCCTATATTCAAACAAGGTATCATGTGTCGTACATAAGTCTTGTATAGCTCCACAATTACATTCATAGCTACTTTCGTTCAAGAAACCCCATCTTTACATATTCACCTTCCATCTAGTCACCCCTCTTTAGAGTAGATTCAGGGCTCTCAAATTTGATCTAAACTATTTTCTTTCCACTTCAAATAACGCGCTATATGTTATAAGTAATTGCCAGTTCTTGCGCTCTCTTCATAAAATGATTCCTAGATTTTGATCAACAAAAATTATTTAAAACCATTTTCAAACTTTGATGTCATTAAGATTTTACCACTTTCATAGGAATATTCAATAAATATGGTAAGAATTATTATTGATAACATTTTTTTTTATAAATATATTTGCTATCAATTTGTAACTAAATATTTGTGACTCACCACAATGGCCAGTATCATAATCTTTAAATATTCACTAAGACGCATTTAACATTTTTTACGATAAGATAAACAAAACACTAATATTTTGTATAAAACGTAGTCCTTGGATACTGAGAACGTATTATATAAGAATACATTATAAAGGACATTTTAAAAGCTGTTTTTGAAATGTAGCACTGTTACACCTACTTTTTAATATAAAGAAGCATGCTTCTCAAGAAGCTAAGAATGCTCTTATTGCAGTGTGTTATTCAACAACATACAATAGAATAAAAGACAATTATTGTCGTTTTTTAAACTGCAACTCAAAAACTATTATATTATATTTTGTATCAGTGATTTAGCGTGATTCCTGCCCCTTTCCCTTGTCCCCTCTCCACCACAACCCATTAAACATCTTCAAATAACACTTGAAGACACTTTTTAGGAGGTCTTGTTTATCAACAAAATTTATGATTGTATATGAATACAACGCACAAACACTACACCTAAAGCCAAATACGTTGCTATCACATATCAAAAGATCGACAAAGATTTGTTTGTATTTTATATTTCTTTGTTAAGGTTAAATAATCGAAGATTAAAAATAATTGTTATTTAAAAAGTAGTAGATGGTACAAAAGCTGTGATTGAAAATATAGTGGGGGATGCAAAAACAACGGTGATTAAAAAAACTAGAATATACCACATCGCTATGCTTTCAAAAATTGGCGGAGATGCACAATTCGTGTTATTTAAAACTAAGATAAATAGTTGTGATTTAAAATACAGTAGGAGGCTCAAAACATATTTTATTTAAAAATTTGTCAGAGGTACAAAATAATTGTGATTTTAAACATAGTCGATAATACAAAATAGCTGTGATTAAAAAAAATATGAAATTTGCTAAATAGCTGTAATGTAAAACAAAGTTTAGTGTACAAAATAATGTTGACATGAAAATAGTCGAATATTCAAAATACGCTATCAAAAAAAATAAACTTTTGTGAAAGGAGAATAACGTACATGACAAAATAATCAAACAAATACGGCCCTGGTGTTATGTAACATATGTCCTTAGGAATTTGTTAATTGCACGGGTGAAAACAACAAATTATATATTATAAATATCATTCAAATAAAGGAGTATAACATCAAACGGTCTACAGAAATCTTGAAGACAATTTGGATCAATGAAATAAACGATCGTATAATGTTTGCTGGTTTAAGATCTTCTAAGAAATAAATATTATTTTAAATAATTTTATCTCAACAGATAAGATATTGAGGCCAGATATCCACAACATGGTTCTTGATTAAAAGTAATTGAATTTCTCTTTTCACACCCAAGTAGAGTTGAATTAACTAAATACTCAAAAGAATTATTTGCTTCGCGCTTATTTTTATATTTTTTATCAATCTACTGTCATCCTTGGCCCAGTTGATGACCGCCGTTATCTACTTGGTAAGACGTCAGTTTTCGAATCCGGAGGTTACGAGTTTGATTCTCACACTTTAAAAAAATGGGTTTCGGTCTAGGGTGTACTCCATGATACTCAGGACAACTGCGAGCAAACAACAATTGATGTGCAAAATAGAGTGAAACTGCTGCTAGTTATCAGGGACCCAATATAAAAAGGAGACACAGACAAACTGCAAGTACTCAAACAATGTCATCTCTGGTGGCGCCAAAGTCAAGTACCCCTAATAGCTGATTTTGTATTGTAGATTATATTATACTCGTCACGGGTTATGGGCATTCATTCATTCATTAAACACCTTTCTAATTGGTTGTAAGAGAATGCTATAAGTAAATGAACACTCACCTACCAGATTATACTGTTTACAATGAAAGCGTAATAAAATAACATAACGGTACTGGAACATTTTTTACATTAAAAAAATAAACACTTTTTAAAATGTTTTTTTATCGTGATAAAAATAGCCCATGGACAAATCTAAATAATTCTACGAATTCGCGGTAATAATACTCAAATAAAAAATATCCACTCAAAACTGCTTCGTACATGCCCAGGGTAAGTTAAAAAGGATTCGTACAATGGGCATACTGATTGTTCAACGTGTGCCTCAACATCATCGATGATTTAAATAAGTAGTTCATTTTTCGGTTACTGAAATGGTCTAGTCGACTGTGTTATGAATAGTGACACAGTCCAAAACTATAATGAACTGTGTTACCATCACAAATCGGAAGATCTACAAAGGGTTTTTTATTTATTTCGTCTTCCCTTGTAAGTTTTCTGCGTTATTCTTACCTAATATCCATTCTAAGCATATGCAGATGCGGGAAAGCTCCTAATCTAATGACCGCAGCCTCTATCTTTCTATGCTCACACCCAACATATTTTTAATCTGTCAATAATGGTGAGTTTAAATCCCGAGTTAGAGCGCTCTTCAGGAAAGTCCGCTCTCTAAATGGCGCTGTATATTACAAAATGTCCACACTATTAATGCGGGCATTTTCAATCACAGGAATGATGAAAACTTAAACTGCTTTAATTATCAATCTAAGAAATCAGTAAAGTGCAAACTTTGGAACACTTTCGTGACCACTAAAAAACAGTTGAACAATTTATTCGCTCCATTAATATAATACATGTCATGACAACCAATTATTATATTAATAGCACGTTATTGTTTCTCAAACACGTGGCACCGTATCATGTGCCGCTGCAACGGAAGACATTGAGCGCATCCGACGCTAACGAGGATGCACCTCCACAAATGCAACTATTAGCGTGACCAATAAATGATACATTATTATATATCATTCAGGGCTAGCGCTACGATTCTTTAACTTTACATTTATAATACTGGAATATTTATTGAAAACACTTAATTTTTACGAATTTCTTTACCTATGCTGCCCCCGTTGGGAGTAGTGTGAGCAACATGGATACCTGAAGCTTCAACGAGTGCAGAACAAGGCATTCAAGATCTCTTTTAACGCCCATCCCAGAAAAAAAAAACTCTCCCGACTTCACGCCAAACAGCGTGAAAAAACCCTCCAACACCACATCCTCGCTTGGACCGCGAAGTTCTATAAAAGCCAACAGAACCACAGCAATAATTTAATCGAAAGTAAGTTCAATCTACCTTTTCGTTATAAGCACAGGCTTCTGATGCCTGACTAATTGTATGTTGCCTGACTAATCTACCTACAGTATTAACTGGGAGGACCAAGGTCTTAGTAAATGTGATGGAATGCAAGTAGCCTAAACGAGAGGACATACATTTGCTAAATAATTATTTGTAAGAATTGTTATCTAATTATAAGTAGTATGTAGGTGTCAACTATTTCTAAGAAATTATATTATACATTAAGATTATTAAAAAATAAATTACACGTACAAAAACAAATTAAGTTAGTTGATAGTTATAACATATAAATTATATTAGTTTTTAAGATATAAATTTGTATATACTCGTAGGTATAGCCTTTGGCCAATTAGTGAACTATACACATACTCGTACATATGTATATTACTTTATTAAATAAAATAAAAAGATTCTAACGAAATCAAGATATGAAATCAATATTCTTATTTGCTCAATCTGGTGGTGTTTTTAAAAAAAATTTATAGCGAGAGCTTTACTGTGTTTGTATTACTAGAACATATTCTGAATTATCAAATGCATTCAACTCATCATTGCTCACTGTCTGAGTGCAACCAAATTTGTGGGAATACATTTAAGAAGAGAAAAAAAGGATATGATCAATTTTGTTTATCAACTGTAATTTTTTTTATCTTTTCAAATTTAATTTAATTTAGTCATCATCGAATCAATTAAATTTTCCGAATCGATCCAATAGAGTGGGGCATTAGGACAGGGATTGTGCCGTTGCACGTCCTGTAGCGTGGAATACTCGTAATTTACCTTATAAGTGTTCGAGATATGGGTAGCGTGTGCGGCTATTGAAAGCACTTTAATACAACATTTTTTTGGAAGGTTTTATTAAACTTGATGATTATACATGAATATTACACTAATCCTCAATCCGAACGTATTACTATCACATAGTGGAAGATATAGAAAGGTTTATATGTAGTTCGTTGTCCTTTGGTAAGCTCTCTGCGATTTAAGACATATGCAGATGTAGAGTATCTATTATAATTGAACGGCTGCAGCTGCTACCTTCCAATATTTACAGTAAAATTGTTCTTTTTTTATATTTATAATATTTTTAACCTATCAATAATACTTGGTTAGAATCCCAAGTAAGAGCGCCATGGAGTAAAGTCCGATCTCTAAATGGCGTTATATTAATTGTCGTTTTAATATGATTGTACTGATCGAAGCCGACTTCTGATAAGAGCCGAATAAATGCTACATAAATATGTGGAGTGACAATGTATGACAGAATACGGAATGAAGTGATATGGGGTGAATGTGAACTTAAGGCTGACGAGTTAAGTATGATGAAGAAAAGCACGCTGAGATGGTTTGGACATGTGAAAGAATAAATGAAGAAAGACTTATAAAACAATTATATAGTGCAGATGTGAGTGGAAGGTGTGTGAAAAGAAAACCGAGGAAAGTATGATATGATCAAATAAGTAATATTCTGAAAGAAAAAAACGTAGAAATTCAGAAAAATTATGGAAGTTGTATAAAACGGTTTATGGATGTGGAAGATGCGAAGGATGTGTATCGAGATAGGAGTCTGGCGTTTTGCCATCTCTGCCTACCCCAACAGGGAGATGGCGTAATGGTTTATATGTATGTACTATTATTATTATAGATTGGAGGGAATGCGACGTCGATTTCAATTTTTTTTTAACTATAAATTGCATACACCTGAAGAGGAATTTATAGCTCTAAGACCGATTAATAGTAAACCTGATAAAGTTCCAAGCATATTCTGAACACTTCCTATTTGTTGTTCAAATTGAACAGACATGAAAACACTTGAAAATTACCTACATCTACCCCAAAATTGTTATTTAGCTGTCAAAAACATAACTCAGATGTGACATAAAGGAAAATATTTTTTCTTCGAAAATCGAGATGATCAAATTGTACCAAATCAAACAACAAAAGAAATCATTGCGATACTAAAGAATACAACTTTTCCGATAAAACTGTTACTATACAGGTAAAAATAATTGTTAAACCCCTATAACAAACTGTGAAGCATTTTAAAAAGAATGAAATATTTTGTATTTTTTAAAAATGCGAATATATAAAGGATGTAGACTTTTTACTAAACAATTAAGAAATCATAATGTAATAAAAAAAATCTTATTTCACAGTTAATTTACCTTTCAAGCCAATTAAATAGCTTGCTACAGTTATATCTAATGGCTGATTCGAATTCCACGAAACGTTAAATTAACCTGAGCAATCTAAGAAATGTTGTATTTATTTCTGTACCAAGTAGAATAAATTAATCCTAAAAGTCTTAATTTCAATAACAATTTTTTTTTATTATTATTAGTAATACAAAATTCACAATTTACATCGTTTTAATGAAAATATGAAAGATTACATGTACTCGTACATTCCAATGAAAAGAAAACCCCATTTTGTTGATCCATTGAACCACTTCGCTACGCAAGCACGGAGTAATCTCATTCCTTAATCATATATAATAGTTATTCTAAATGTTGAAACCCTCAGCTGAAAAATTCTCCCCCCGTGTGTATATTATTACATCACATACTTGGATCCTAATATATCACGTACATACTCGTAATTGCAACCTCATTCTAATCTCCACCACCACATTAAAATCGTATATAACAACTCATCACACGTTCTATATTCGTATCAGTCATTCACTCATATACCTATGTGGAAACCTTTAAAAACTCTTCACTCATCGCTTCCCCCTAATGAAAAGCCTCCTTGTTATACTAGTATATATTTGGTTTACATTGGAAGGTAAGCTTTTACGAAATAGTCCAAAATCGGCACTTTTTAGACCAGTATTCTTATTAAAACTACGATGCGCAACAAAGCTGAAATTCAAATATTTTTTTAGCAAAAATATTGTCTTTACAGAGACAGTCATCCATTCTCTAATGATTAATTACAATTATTGTTTTTTTTTGCACACGTGCAACAAATACTATAACTCTCAAGCAATGCATTATTTATAATTAAGATATTAACACTGTGGAAGTTTAGAAGTTTAAAAACATTGTAATAAGTTTTATCAAACACTGTGTATTCCACTTTATATACCGGTATAACCCTACTGGTGAAAACATTGAAACCAGTTGGGTTTTTTGTAATATATAAAGCACTCACGATTATTTTTAAGTACTATTATTATTATGTGCATTGTATCATTTATACATAAATAAAATAAAATAAAATATTCCCCCATCATCGTCTGAAAAACCATTCTTACAATAACTAGAGTTTGGAACACATCGATGTGTTTTGCAATAAAAACATTGTTCCTGCAGATACAGTATCGTTCCGCCAAATGGAAACAAGAATGCAACTAACTATATGACATGCAGAACATCTTTATATGCATAACATTTCTTGCTTTGGACAGTACACGCCATCACTCTGCTTATTCTGCATAACGCTACAACACTCGTTCCAAATATCCTGACTTCATCAAGCGAATCGAGACCTTTTCTTATATTACAGCACATCATCACAATCTAGTCTTAGAGAGAGGCGTAAATACTGACTACTAGATTCGTTTATATGTTATATACCTGATTAATTTTTATAGATAATTTCTTCATAAAGATTATTTTATTCATAGTCTCCACATGAATAAATTAAGAATTACGCTTCTTGAAATTAATTTATAGACTTAGTAAAGTACTTCTGCGTGAGCTTTTGTTATTTAGGTAGTATTTCTCAGATAATGCAAGAGATATCGAACGAAGTGTAACGATAGAAAACGAAGTCAATGGGGCGCTTAATAATATTTATTGCTATAGAAAATTACAAATGATGTATTCATTCATAATCGCACGATAACGTTGCATGTTAATGCCCAGGGAGTGATAATTTCTTAAGTCCTCTCTTCTCGAGATGTCGTCTCCTATCCTATTTATAACGTATCATCTCTCAGATACAGATATGAAAGATATAATGGAAACATCACATTAAGAGGCTTGAAAACAATCTAGATCTATGTCGATATCTATTTTTCAGATATACTGAAACAACTACTAGATGATTTGTAATTTGTTTGGTCAAACACTGTTTATTCAACTTTGTATAACGGTATAATCCTACCAGTTTCAAGGTTTTCGTCTCATCAGCAAGCGAGCACAAACAGGACTCTAAAAATAAGAGTATTGTATGTGCTCAATGATGATGGGCTGAAAACTTTGAAAACGGTATGGTTATACCGTTATATAAAGTGGAATCAACAATGTTTGACTAAACAAATTACAATGTGTTTAAACTTCCACAGTATTAATACCTTAACTATATATAAGTAATATATTAGATGGTTTGTTGAAAATCAGTTGAAGAGAACAAAATACATTTTTTTTCTTAACTAAAGAACCAAGACTGGTATAGACGAGAATAATGGGGACGCTGTACCCGGTAATGTGCGTGTTCTTATGGTAATTAAATAACTGTATTAAACGTGGACTCAATATTTGACTCATTATTATTTAAAAATATAAATATTAACATTCAAAAGTTGCCGATAAACACGATAATAAAATGAAATAATTATCCTCCAATAAGGCCTCCGTGACTCGGTGTAAAAATGAATTTACTTACCATAAATGGGAATGTAAAACATAAATTTCTGCTTCATTTTTTGATATGTTGAACATTTTTTTACAGTTTATCATTATTGTCACCATCTCACGCCTTGATCTAATTGATGCTGTCAAGAGCACAGATCTTAACATATTTCCCATGCGGTACTCTTATTTTATTTATACCACGTCCATACACCACCGTGGTATAGTCTATAAGACTTACGAGTATTACGAGTTCCATTCCCTTTTGTATCCAGATTTGCCAAAAAGGGTTCCAGTCTGGTTTTCATACAAGGCAACATTGCTTGAAATGTACATGACCGAATTATTTCAGTATTTCTAAACTATTAAAAACTATATCCACTTTGAATTAGTATTGTTTCTTAACTGTTTTACTGCTGGATTTTTTTTTCAATACTATAAAACGTCTATATATAGACTCTAAGAACTCGAATGGTTAATATCCTCAGATACCACGTCAGCTACGTATACTTCATTATCAGGTGATGTTACAGTTGAAATTGGATACTTCCCTCCTCAGTAGTATGTATGTCTACCAGAGTTGAGAATAGTTAATATCCTCAGATACCACGCCAGCTACGTATACTTCATTATCAGGTGATGTTACAGTTGAAATTGGATACTTCTCTCCTCAGTAGTGTGTATGTCTACTAGAGTTGAGAATGGTTAATATCCTCAGATACCACGCCAGCTACGCATACTTCATTAGCAGGTGATGTTACAGTTGAAATTGGATACCTCCCTCTTCAGTAGTATATATGTCTACTAGAGCCGAGAAAAAACGTGATGTTTTGTTATATACTGAAATGTTAAAAATGTTCATAAAAGGCCCAGCTGAAATTGAATTAAAGATGCTGTTTATGGAGAATATTTTCGTCATATTCCACAGTGAAAGATCGGACTAAATAAATTAATTGAAGATAACCCTCATCGCAGCCGACTAGCAGAAGCACTGACTCCAGAAACTGTTGCATTAATGCAAGAGCAAGTGTAACAAGATAGAAGACTAAAATGAAAAAAGCTTTCCATAACTAGAGTATTTATTAATCTGCATGACTATTTTGGCATAAGAATAAATAATCAAGTCAATTGTCACAGACAATGAAATTTTAGTTTCATACAGTATTCTTCTATCGAAAAGGGACTGAAGGTACAATTACCATGGCCCAAAAATGCTACGATAATAAAAGTTCCAAAAAATATTACCGCTACAATTTTTTTAGATTGTCAGGGAATTCTGCTAATTGACATCAAAGAGAGAAATATTACAGTTACTGACGATATTTTGCGTAATTAATGCAAAAATTAAAGAATGTCAAATAAACAACGTCGAGGAAAGCTGTCACGAAATGTAAGATTATTGCACGAAACGTGAGATTATCGCGCCATTGTACATTCCAGTTGATGTAAAGGCTGCCATTGAATGCTGTAGTTTCCAAAAAAATAATCACCTCCTGTATAGTCCGGACGTGTCCTGTGAAGACTATATTTGATAAATTGCATAGTTCACATCCCCGATATTAAATTCCTGACATATCATGTTTCATGTAACACGTGGTCTCGGTTAGTAACTGAAACCAAAATATTTTAGTATATTTTTTTAATACTGTCGGTAAGATTAGCTCAATAAAAAAGGAAAGGATCTCTTAGGTGGTCGCCTCGGGTTGTAAAACTACATCCCGGACTGTAACGTATTCCATGGTCATTGTTTGTTTAGGAAAAAGGGTCTATAATAAAATCTACTTTGTTTTGGTTATACAAATGGAATATTGCACTGCCAACGGTATCGGCTGAGACAATAAGATTTACGGTCCTTCTGGGAAATCGCTGGGTGGACCTGACAACATAAAAGCAAGCTATCGTAAAAAATCCATACGTCCCAAGATGGGGTAATTAAGGCCGTCTAGACGACGACCCTTTCTTGCTGAATTGTATAGAAATACCGATGCCAATTGTCCTTCAAATAATCTCGGGTCTATCAGGCGGCTATAGTATTTTTTTAAGTGACAAGGAAATCATGTAGCATCTCTTTCTCGCGATCTGGCTATAAAAGAGCCGAAATTTTACGAGCAGCCTTTTTTTGGGACCAGACTCGAAGCGGTTAAGACGTCTCTCCAGAAACGGTGTTTGTACGGAAGACTGCCAGACTCGTTTTCCTCATATATCACAGAACTTCAGGACCCCATCTGCAATTATCGGTGAATATTATTCCTTGTATTTAATGCTGGATTTCGTCCCCACGTTAAACCCTCGATCAAATTAAATTCAACTTGTTATTGAAAACTCCCTTGCAAATTCACAACACAATCTTTGTAGCCAACTTTAAACTTTTTTTCTTGACATTCGTTCAAGTTTTTTTTATATTTTTTTTCTTTTTTTCTTTTTTCCATAAAATAATAAACTGTTTTGTTTTAAAATTCTACTTTGTCTAATTGTGTCACCTTGTCCCCTGAGAGTTGAGAAAGAGTTACTCAGAGTTACAGCAATCCAACGAATCCCTGAGATTTAAAAAGTACTTGCCTCTTTAAGAAGCCGGCGGAGCTGAACGGGCGTGTCACACCTCGTACGATGGTAATGTGTTATAACTGATTTATGTATTGAAATGTGCACATCTTAATATTGTTTCCAATATAGGAAAGAGGTCCGACAGTCCCCTCGTGATTATTTTAAAAACTGAAATCAGATTTGCATGGAAAAGAAATAAAAATGACGAAGAGGTTATCTCCAAAGTGTTGCATCATTTTGAGAACAAAACTTCAGGGTGTTTTTTCAGATACATTGAAAAATGTATTCCTCGTTAAAAAAAATTTCAGTGGTATTGAAAAATGTATTTATATACAGGATGACTATATTGAAAATTAAAATTAAAGTAGTTTCATGCTAACACATTTTTATATCGTTGGGCCGAAAACGATTGCACTTTTATTCGTATGGACCAGATTGACATTTATTTAGAAATTCTACTTCCTTTAAGAGCTTTCATTTTACACCTGCTCAACGTAGTATTTTGTTGTTTGAGATACAATACTACCAAAACATTTAGAGTATTCAAATGAATTAATTGAAAATAAGGATTATAGTCCTGTCGTAAAACTCACAACTGAGCATCGTTATTTCCATGAAAGTCCTTGACAACTCTTCTACATCCGTCCTTGCACTACGTAGTTCGAAAAGCATTTTTTAATGTAGTCCTGTTACGTCTCTAACTTGATCAGTCCAACGAATTTTGGCTCTTCCAGTTGTGCGTCGACCTTCTACGCTTTCAGTAACTACAAGTTTGTCCAAATTCTCATGAACTTACGAGCAATGTATTTAAAAAAAGGACTCGTTGGAGACGTACAGTCAACTATCTGTCAGTACTTTCTGTTATTCGAGACATTAATTCGCCTGATCATCTATGAAATACGTAGCATTATTCTATAGTACCACATTTCAAATGCATCTATTCTACGTTCCTTACTTGTTCTCAAAGACAACGACTACACAGCATACATAAATATTGCTAAGATAAGAGACTAGACGCATTTTCATTATAATGGGGAATAAATTAGGATAAAAGGCCGTTCAATGTAATACTGCTACCACTAACTAGAAATCAAAGAATAAAAAAAGGTGTTTCGATACTGGCTACAAGAATCAAGTATATTTCAAATGTGTATGAACGAACAGGATATTTCCCGTTGTATGGTACACTGTAGATACTCGACCATTTTTCTCCAACAAATTGTATCATTCTATTGGAAATATTTTATTGCAGGTCAGTAATAAAATAAAATAAAGATAAACATTATTAACGGAGAGTAGTTTCGCAATCTTCTGGACATAATCGAAATAAAATATTTAAATTTTTCAGAAGATGCGGCATGAAACTACAATATCTGCAAAAGGTAGTATTTCTATCGAAATCTATCTAATATCCGAGAGGAAACGCTTTCCCTCAGCAATGGATTCATGACCGGAACAGATTGCTAACAATGAGGACGGCAGCAGCCGACTTCGTGCGTGCTGACTTCTGATGGAGTTTCAGCATAAAAACGTGTAATCAAATTTCGATTCATCTGCTTTTTGTTCCAACATTTTTGTTATTGTATTCCAAGGTATTTGCAGCGAGTTTCCTATCTCATTGTTTTCTACTTTAGTTAAGAAGTCGTTAAGTGATAATATTTTTTTTAAAAAGGTTAATGGTATTTCTGACAAAACGACCTTCGTAGCCTAGTTAGTTAAGACTCTTGTCTTCCAGCCAAGGTGTTGCGGGTTCGGTATCCAGATTTTTTTAAATAATATGCAGTGATTAAATATTTTCAATGTATCAATAATACTTGGTTAGAATCCCAAGTAAGAGTGACTTTAAGGAGAGTCTGCTCTCTAAACGGCGTTATATAAATTGTCCTTTAACTTTTACTATGCTGATCGGAACCGAATACTGATAAAACCCGAATAAATACGTATATTGGAAGGAATAAATGGAGTGACAATGTTTGACAGAATACGGAATGAAATGATAAGGGATAAATGTGAACTTAAAGCTGATGTGTTACGTAAGATGTAGAATATGTTTTGAAGAACGAATGAATGAAGAAAGACTAATAAAACAAATATGCAGTACTAATGTGAGTAATGGTGGTTGAGAAAAACCAAGGAAAGAATGGTTGGAATGGGTTTTCAAAAAAGAAAAAGTAAGAGGTTAGAGAAATCACAGGAGCTGAAGAGGCGAAATAAGTGTATGGAGATAAAAATGTATGATACTCTGTTTTATCTGCTTACGCCAGCAGGGAAATGGCGTAAAGGTATGTATGTATGTGTACCTTGGTATAAAATACATTTTGTATGGACTCAGGGAAATGTCGTGAAGGTATGTACGTATGTGTACCTTGGTATAAAATACATTTTGTATGGACTCAGGGAAATGGCGTGAAGGTATGTATGTATGTGTACCTTGGTATAAAATACATTTTGTATGGACTCAGGGAAATGGCGTGAATATATGTATGTATGTGTACCTTGGTATAAAATACATTTTGTATGGACTCAGGGAAATGGCGTGAAGGTATGTATGTATGTGTACCTTAGTATAAAAAACATTTTGTATGGACTCAATTTCTCTTTGACAGAACAAGGTTGATTTGAAATATTTTCAATTATTCTGAAACATTTTTCTCTGCTATGATAATTTCAGTTCGCCCTTTCTCCGAGTGGAATGAAACATTTATACAAGGTGAAATACGGCGATTTTTTTTCGTGTCATGAATATTAGATATACTCGTACCAAGCTGTACTCTTTTTATCCCACGCCACTCCCGAATAAACGATACATCTCCATTTCATGAATCGTTCATGAAAATAAAAAGAAAAAAAAAACATTCTGCCTCCACTAAAATGTTTCGACTGTTCAGTACTGTAACTCGTACTTGGCAAATAATACATAAATCTTGTTTAGCAAGCGAAAAAATATTTATAATATGTTTCGGATTTTCGAAGATGAATTATCAAAGTTCAGAATTATAATATATTTAAGAAGATTTTCTAGATATTTTTTAATTCGTTTTATAAATATAGATTTTATTTTTTTGTAACTCATTTCACATCTTATATATTATAATAGTTACCATCATCGTGAAAGTTACAAAAAATATATATATTTGTTCACTCTTATCGTCGTATTCAATATAACAATCTGGTGGGGCAATGTAGCACTGGTGGTGCAATGTAGCAATATCTTCCAACCAAACAAGACATTCAAGAAGCCGTATATTAAAACCAGAGTTAAACCCTTTTTAAAAAAATTGTGTTCCAACAGAATTCGAACCTGTAACCTTAGAGCTAGAAGACAGTCGTCTTACCGACTAGAACATGGAGGTAATCATATTTGAAATGATTTAGTTCGTTTTTATAAATCTATTTATGTAAAGCATGTTTTTGTCATTTCAAATAAACTACTGTTTTCGTCATTTAAAAAAAACTCTTTAGTGGGTGGACTCGTGTTAAAGTGGGCATTGAAAAAAAATATGTGATTATTTTTTGACAGTTGTTTTAATTTCTCAAAACGTATACCGTAGATGAATAAACAATTTTTTTTCATTTACATATATTTTTACAATTTTCTATTTCATTTGTCCCAATGGTTCGTCTAAGACTACAGACTAACGCCCACAGTGTTT